>CAIGQZ010032237.1:2724536-2745710 GCA_903798205.1 Danio tinwini | reverse complement strand
TCTCTCTCTCTCTCTCTCTCTCTCTCTCTCTCTCTCTCTCTCTGTCTTTCTCTCTCTTTCTCATAAACGCGCAGCACATGTATGCACAAACGGCGGATCTGCATGAAGAGAGGTGTGCACTAGCTCAAATCTGCATTTGCTCACAGACAGTTTGGGCTTCTAATCTGAATTATGAGAGATGTCGGCCTGATACTTTTAATTGGATCAATTTTTTTTAGTCTCATGCCTTACCCAGAATATAAAAATACATATAAACACATTTAGATCATTTAGTTTAATCAGTACTATTGAAATGTAAAGAGACTTTCAACCAGCACAACAACACATGTTTCTGAAGACGATCACCTACTGCACCTTTAAATAACAATGTGAGCTAGCAAGTAAACATTGTCACTTATGATTTCATGCAGAGTTTAAACATGAAAGAAAGGTTGGTGTGACCAGATGATTGTGTCTTGTAACCAAGCACACGTGTGTAGTTTATCTATTTTTTTTGCAGTAATCAAAAAGCAAGGATACTTAAGTTAATGTATAATTTAACGTATCAGTTTAACAAATTTATTTGGATTTTGTGGCATCTCAAATGTTTTTGCTAAAATAGTTTTAATTTTACTAAGTCAAAGATCATTTGTAATTAAATTCACAACATGCTATTTTTTTTTATGATAGGTCTGCATGTATTATCTTTTGCTGGATATTTAAGCTACTTTATACAGTTATATAATTCACTTAACTAGTTAGTTTTTATATAATTAATTTAGGAATACTTTAATTATTATTATTGTAAACCATTGTATACCCATTTTTTTCTATAAATAAAATTAACATATATTACCGAAATTAATGATTAAATTGCCAAACTAAGTCTTTAATGTTCAGAAATGCTTCTGGAATGGTAATTAAATCATAGTTCCTTTTCTCCAGGTGAGTTTTTCATGTAATACAGCTCTATGAATTTTTATTATATATATTTACATGTGTGTTCCTGCAGAGGCCGTCCCGCTCCTCGTAGGTGTGATCCAGTCTGCAGACTCCAGAGCCAAAGAAAACGTGAACGCCACGGAGAACTGCATCTCTGCTGTGGCCAAAGTCATGAAGTACCGGCCCGAGTGTGTGAACGTCACCGAAATCCTCCCTCATTGGCTCTCCTGGCTGCCACTCAATGAGGACAAAGAGGAAGCGGTTCACACCTTTAATTATCTCTGTGACCTCATCGAAAGGTGCGCACGTTTGTTTTATATGTTTAAACTTAAAGGAAATTTGTCTTGTACAGTTATACAATTACAAAACAGCAACACACAAGATGACAACTTATGTTTAAAAACTTATATCTGAAGGTCACACAATGCAGACCACACTTCATAGTCCACATGAACTAGAAGCTGCGACTATCTCACAGCCCCCCCCCCCCCCCCCCCCCCCCCCCAAAAAAAAAAATTGTGACGAAGTTCCTATAGAAATGGAATATTACATGAGCAAACAATGGGTGTGGCTTGAATTTTCTACTGCGAGCTGATTGGATGTAGTAAAGTAGGCATTTCGTTCAGAGCAATGGGTTTGGGGAGTTATTACAACCTAACAGACTCCTCATCATTTCTGCTTGTTTACATCTGGAGGGGTGTGGTTTAGGGTTGGGGCAATTAGACGATGCCAAACTTCACAATGCTGAGCCGGCATTGCCCCGCCCTACATTTTGTATTGATGTATAACTTATTTGCATGTCATCTTAATAGCAATAACGGCCTTTTCAGCTGTTAAATTTTACATAAAGCTGCCGCTTGCATGGCTGACAGCATCGTAAGGATTAAATGAAGGATTATACAGCACCTCTTGTGCTTCAAATGTGTAGATTCAGTGGCAAACGCTGTAACCTGCAAACCCTGTCCCACAGACTTTACAGTGAATGGCTTTAGTTATCTTCATAGCGGACTTGAAGCCACTGGAAGTCTTTTATCCACTCTTGGAAAAGTGTAAATGGTGGATTAACATTCAGCACATGATCACTAATAAGATGTGCCATTATTAGTAACTTCTAAAACTAAATCTGTCAGTGTTATTTTCATTCTCTCATCTTCAGCGCTTCACATTTCCATGGTTGTAGCTCCTGTCATCTGAAGGCAGAAGGCATTGACTGAGTGATTGACAGCTGATATTAACCAATCCATTCTCGTTCAGTTCTAGAGCAGTGGGCCAATAAGAAGAGCACAAAGGCGGGGCAAGCATTGCAGGCTTTTTTTACTTCAAGTTCACATAACAACTGTTTTAATCTGTTCCTGAGCGCTGCGTTTGGTGTTTTTAGGTGCAAAGATGCATTCTGCATAAATGTCTCCAAATCCGCACATGCGGTGAGGATTCTGCAGTGAAAACGGGTCGCACAGCAACAATTTATGCACTCTCACAAATGCTTCCAAATATATTTTAGGTCACACAATTTCAGGCACATACGTGACCAAAACGGTCGAGCCCTAGCATCTTGTTGTTATTTCCTCATAATAATAATAATAATAATAATAATAATAATAATAAAAAAAATATATATATATAATGAAGTTATCAATCACAATACGAATGACAGTGAACTTTAAACGAACTCGTCTCCTCCACCAGCTGTGGGGAAAAAGCCATCATAACAACACATCACTCTGCCTACTCATGCCAGAGTCCTGCAGAAAACAGTGATTGACAGATGGTAATTTGTGTGTAACTATTTATTTATGGTTTGGTTATGGGTAAAGTAAAGACCATGTGGGTCAGTTAGTGAAAATGGTAGGCTACAATTAATTAATTCATTGTGGATTAATTGATATTTAACCACCACCATCACCCCTGCCTACGATGAAGATGCCATGGTCCATCGTAATGTTTCACATTAGACATCGTACGATGCCAAATTGGTCAACATCGCCCAACCCTAGTGTGGTTAAGTATGTTAGCCACGGCCAATACCTAAGAAAGACCTAATCTGAGAATTTAATTGAAAACAAACAGGAAGTGCATTTGCAGACTTGCATTAAAGATTACAAGGGTTAACTATTGTTTCTCAATGACATGCACGGATGAGTTGTTCAGCACAAAACTAGCAATGTGAGCTAACAATCAATATGGTTAGTTTTGATTTCCTGTGGACTATAAGTTTGCAGTTTGATTTGATGCCTTTTGTTTCCTCCTGCAGTAACAATCCTATCGTCCTGGGTCCTGATAATACAAACCTTCCCAAGATTTTCGTCATTATTGCTGACGGTGTTGCGAATGAATCAGTTAAAGGTGAAGACGGATGCAGCAAACGCCTGGCCAACGTCATTCGCCAAGTACAAGTGAGTTTATTTTATTGTCTAATGTATTAATTATTATAAGCTATGCAACAAACCTCTAAATGTTTTTGCTTAATGCATTCGTCGGTGGCTGTGCAAAATGTTTGTTTTGTATTTAGTTTTTGGTTTGTTGTTATTTAAATGCATCTCTTAAACTGTCTTATGTTATATGTAACTAATAATAATAAATGGAAAATTTAGTAAATGTTTTTAAAGAGGAAATGAATAAGTTTTTTGCGAACATTACACATTTTCAACTCTTTAGTGGAAGTTGTGAAGACTTATTACAGTGTTGATTTACTTCCATCTGAAACGGAATAGGGTAGCGCTCTCGCCTCACTGCAAGAAGGTCGCTGGTTCGAGCCTCGGCTGGGTCAGTTGGCATTTCTGTGTGGAGTTTGCATGTTCTCCCTGTGTTTGCACGGGTTTCCTCCGGGTGCTCCGGTTTCCCCCACAGTCCAAACATATGCGGTATAGGTGAATTGGGTAAGCTAAATTGTCCATAGTGTATGTGTGAATGACTGTGTATGGATGTTTCCCAGTGACGGGTTGCAGCTGGAAGGGAATCTGCTGCGTAAAAACATGTGCTGGATAAGTTGGCGGTTCATTCCACTGTGGCGACCCCAGATTAATAAAGGATTAAGCCAAAGAAAATAAATTAATAAAATGGAATATTAAGTAGGGGGCGTGGCTTTCTTTTGCATCATTCCCTCATAGCAAACTAACAGTAATAGGGTATTGATATGCATTTGCTTTGGAAACCATCAGATTGACATCAGGAGGAGGACCACCACTCCAAATGCAGAAGCAAATGCTCAGATTTTGCTTGAAGATAACGTCAGCAAACTTTGTTAGTGGATGAACTTGCACATAAATTATTCCCATTAATGTAATGTGTATTTATATAGCGCATTTGTTGTGTATCATGAGAGGGGAGGGGGGGGGGGGTCTCTCCATACCATCACCAGTGTGCAGCCATCCACTTGGATGTGACACCAGCCAGAAGACAACAGCGCCATTGCGCTCACCACACACCAGCTATTGGTGCAGTGGAGAGACCGTGATGGAGCCAACTCTGTGGATGGGGATGATTGGGCCATGATGGGTAAGGGCAGATGGAGGGAATTTGGACAGAACACCGGGGTTACAACTCTACCCTTTACCAGAAGTGCCATATTTTTAATGATCACAGAGAGTCAGGACCTCAGTTTATCGTCTCATCAGAAAGACTGTGCACACCGACAGTATAGTGCCTCCTTCACTATACTGGGGCATTAGGACTAACACAGACCACAGGTTGAGCGCCCCCTGCTGGCCTCACTAACATCTAATAGCAGCCTAGTTTTACCATGTGGTCTCCCATCCAGATACTGATCAGGCTCAGCCCTGCTAAGCTTCAGTGAGTAACCATCTCAGGCTGCAGGGGGGATATAACTGTGGTTAACAATGTAGGATATGATTAACAATGTGAGCTACTGAAATTATTATAATAATTATAATAAACAGTGAATTTTGATTTCAAGCAGACTTTAATATCTACTGAGTGATGACTATTCAAATGAGGGGTGTTCATATTGGAAAGTCAATTCATTTATATTGGAAATAATAAATTAATAAATTAATCAAATGACTTCTAGAATGTAATAATGATCACATATATCTCAGTAAAGTGTTTGAAGGTCACTATAGTTGGCATATAAAGTAGTTTTTGTCTAAACAGAGTTAAAAAGTAGTATTCTAGTCACTTATTGATGTAGTAAATAGTTAAATCTCTTCATGCTAATTAACGTATTCAGTATGCATACTGGTGGTTTATAATGCTTGGCAACAGAGTTATGTAGATATTCTGAAGAGGGCAAATAAAAGTGATTAAGTTAAAACAGGTGCATATTATATTCATACTCTGTTCAATTTCAGCCATTTTAATGTGAACCTTTCGAGCCGTTTATTTATTCATTTACAGTAAGATAAAATGGGCATGTCTCTTATTAGTGTAGCAGTGACTAGATGTAGTGGAGTGTGAACTCCCTGAGCTCAAGCATCTTCTACTGTGTTTGTTTACTCTTAATGTAAATGAAGTTGCTCCTGCTTTCACAGCTGTGCTCTGAAGATTATCAGACAATGGGGTGTCAAACTTCATTAACAGTGTTTCTCACCCGTCCCCATTCTGCAGATGCTCACTATTTGCTCAGGATGTGATCACCCTACATACTGCCATTAAAGACCACAGATCTGTTGACTTTCATTTTCTCTATTGTAATTTGGCCATTATTGGAAATGAGCTTCAACATGTGTATTGTGAAATGCTGAGGCAGATGTATGGACGAGTCTAAAGTTTTATATTATACGTAATCATTTATATCGAGGTGTCACAAACTACAGACAGAAACTGTGGAACAAAGATGTTTTTTTTTTTTTTTTTAGAGATTTAAAAAAAGTTTAATCTGTTATTAGTTTAATTTTATTCATTTATAATAAATAAAATTCTACATTTTATTGAAATATTGCCTTGAAGTTCTAAAATAAGTGAGTAATATGGTCATATGAAAGTACATTTCTGGGCATGTCATTTAAAGTGTAATATATTTTTTTATTATTTGCTTAATTTTTGCTTTTTATTTATATTTTCTTTAACTTAGAATATATTTTATTTAGTTTCTTTAACTTCCATGTGAAGCTGCTTTGACACAATCTACATTGTATAAGCGCTATACAAATAAAGATGAATTGAATATATTTTGTGGGATGGATATAGACCGCAAACCTTTTAGATTTTTATTTGTTTAATTAGGCAACACTTTACAATAAGGTTCAGTAGTTAATGCATTTACTAACATGAACTAATCTCAAACAACACTTGTACAGAATTTATTAATCATAATTTAACATGCACTAATGCATTATTAACATCCAAGTTCATGCTTGTTAACATTAGTTAATGCACCGTGAATTAACATGAACTAACAATGAACAACTGTATTTTCATTAACTAATGTTTACTAACATGAACAAATGCCGTATTAAATGTATTGTTCATTGTTTGTTCATGTTAGTAAATGCTTTAGCTGTGACCAATAAAATTTTTTTTATTTAGTTTTTTTTTATTTTGTAAATTAAAAAACTTACTTTTTTGTGAGAGATATAGAATGTTTTTTTTCTTTTTTATTTTGTATTGTTTAATACATTTATTTTTTTATTGTTTTTTTTTTTTTAGTTTTCTGTTTAATTTTATTGCTTTTTATTTTTTGTGGGATGGATGGATAGACCACATACACTTTAGATTTTGTTAATTTTTTTATTTTTTTTGTGGGATGGATGTAGTCCACAAACTTTTTTTTTAATTTTTTTTATTACATTTTTATTTATTACCTTTATTTTTTGTGGGATGGATTGATAGACTACAAACTTTTTATTTATACATATATATATTTTTTTATAAACAATATATATTTTGCTTGCTTTTTTGTGGGATAGATGGATAAACCACAAACTTTTTTTTGTGGGATGGATGTAGTACACAATTTTTAGATTTTATTTAATTTATTTTTTTGTGGGATGGATGAATGGATAGATCACAAAACCTAAGATTTTTATTTGTTCAATTATTATTATTATTATTATTTTTTTTGTGTGTGTGTGGGATGGATAGATATAGACCACAAACCTTTTTACAGAGTTTACGGAAATGCTTCTCTATTATTGTTAGCCTATGACGAGACTTTTTTTGTTTGTTTCTGTAGCCAATTGGGAGGGTGGGGGGGGTGCTATTAATTTTTATACTTTATTTATTTATTTATTTATTTAGAAGTCAAACTAAAAGAAATGAGACTTTCTCCAGAAGAAAAACATAATAGGAAATCATTGCTCTGTTTAATATTTAAATTTTAAATATTTTATCATTTTAAAGGACTGCTAATTTAATTTCTAAACCGCATTTATGAATTAATAACCAGTTGCCAATATGTTAACTCAAGCAGAATTTGCATTTAAGTGTGTGTTTCTGCTCTGTGTGTGCAGGTTTCTGGAGGCCTGTGGACGCAGTGTGTGTCAGCGCTGAACGAGACTCAGCAGAAGGCCATCCAGGACCTCCTGAACACGGCCTGAGAATCGAGCGAAGCCTTAACCCTGATAAAACAAACAGCCCATCTATGAGGATTAAACAAACTCTGCACCTCGAACCCCACATCTAGACTTTTGGCCCTTTCCCTGTTTTGAGCAAAGAACTGTCATGTGACTCTGAGCCGCTGGACCTGAGATCTCCACGTCTTTAACATCGAGGAATGGATTTGCGTGCATACATGTGTGTATCCTGAATAAAAAGGGCAGAGAAAGCCTCATCTTAAGTGGACGTGGGGGGGGGGTTAGGGGTATGAAATGAATCTTAACCATCATCCATTGTAGATCTTAAGAATTTCTGGTGTAGAAATTGTGCTTTTCTCCCTAACGAGATCAGTTATAGTTGTTTTGTCACAACTCTGTGTGCGTGTGTGTGTCGACCCAAGCCCAAGCTGGTTTAGGGGTGCATCCGGCTGTCCTCTCCCCCGGATTGGACTGATATGGATTGGTGTTGGTTGAGCTCTACTGCAGCAGAGCGATGATGCATCGGTCGACTTTTGTTTGTTTTTGTTTCGTTCTCTTTCAGCTTTTTGTTTTCTCTTCAGCGCCGGTCCTGATAGCTGGTGCTGATGTTTGGGAGAATCGGGCATCGGTTTGCTCCTCCGCTGATGATGATGATGATGATGTTGTCGTCCTAACAGTGTCTGTCATTGGCTCTCTTAATCCACGCAAGGAAATACACAAACATAGGAAAGAAACAGCGACTCTGGGTTCAGGGCTTCTCATATGAAGGAAATGCGCAAGTCTGAAGCCGTTCGGTGTGGCTGACGGTTTGTCACGTGTCCATCGAACATTTGTATGATATGCAATTTATCCTGGTTAATCATTTTACAACACTTTCAGCATTAAAGCTGCAAGACATGATGAACCTTGTGTCAGTGTTTCATTGCTGTCTGCATCAGTCCGGTCTGATTAATTTGAGTGTGTCGAAGTTTATTATAGGTCCATAGTTGACAAATGTGCAAGTCCAAGCAGTTATTTTCTAGGCATGTAGACATGTTCAAGACGATCTGCTGCAGTTCAAACTGAGCATCAGAATGGGGAAGAAAGGTGATTTAGGTGACTTTGAACGTGGCATGGTTGTTACTGCCAGACAGGCTGGTCTGAGTATTTCAGAAACTGCTGATCTACTGGGAGTTTCACGCACAACCATCTCTAGGGTTTACAGAGAATGGTCTGACAGAGGAAATATCCAGTGAGCGGCAGTTCTGTGGGTACAAATGCCTCTGCCAGAGGTCAGAGGAGAATGGCCAGACTGGTTCCAGCTGATAGAAAGGCAACAGTAACTCAAATAAGCACTCGTTACAACTGAGGTCTGCAGAAGAGCATCTCTGAACACACAACACGTCCAACCTTGAGGCGGATGGGCTACAGCAGCAGAAGACAACACCGGGTGCTTCTGTCAGCTAAGAACAGGAAACTGAGGCTACAATTCACACAGGCTCACCAAAACTGGATAATAGAAGATTAGAAATAAAGATGAATTCAGTTGGATAACTTCTACCTGACAAATACGGAAAACGATTAAAGTGGCAAAGTAAAAAGATGTATGCTTTTATTAATAATGTTAGATTTTGACCCTGTAAATCTGAGGTTTTTTTTGGGGATGGTGGACTTTACAAGACTAGTTGATGCATGCTTTTATTTTTTATCTAAGATTTATTTCATGCAATAAAATAATATTAATATCAGTGGTATATAATACACATCGTTGCATAGTTTTAAAGCAGTAGAGAAAGTAATGTGACCGCTACTTTGCATAAAACTCGCTAAGGTGTCTTCAAGAGGTGTCTTGAATATTGCACTGACAAAAAAAAAAACTAGCTGTATGGTAGAGCTATGGCATCAGATGATAATACTGTGGTACTTGATAAAACAATGTTTTATGCCCCAAAACATAGCATTTCTTAATGTCTCCCAAGTGAAAAAACAAAACAACTTGTATATAGGACATACTAGACGGTTTATCTCCAGGTTGGAGGAAAGTCCTTACCCCAGGTGGAGGAGTTCAAGTATCTTGGGGTTGTGTTCACGAGTGAGGGAAGGGTGGAGTGTGACGGAGATTGACAGGCGGATTGGTGCAGCAGTAATGCAGTCGATGTATCGGTCTGTTGTGGTAAAGAAGGAGCTGAAGCTTTTGATTAACCGCTCAATCTACACTTCTACTCTCACCTATGCTCATGAGCTTTGGGTCATGACTGAGCGCACAAGATCTTGGATAAAAGCGGCTGAAATTAGTTTCCTTTGCATGGTGGCAGAGTGCACCCTTATAGATAAGATGAGGAGCTCAGAGTAGGGCCGTTGCTCCTCCACATCGAGAGAAACCAGCTGAGGTGGATCGGGCATCTGTTTTGGATGCCTACCTAGGGAGGTGTTCCAGGCATGTCCCACCAGGAGGAGGCCTTGGGGAAGACCCAGGACAGACACGCTGGATGGACTATGTCTCTCGGCTGGCCTGGGAACATCTCGGGATCCCCCTGGAGGAAGTGTCTGGGGTTCTCTCCTAAGACTGCTTCCCCCGCAACCCAGCCCTGGAAAAGCAGTAGAAAATGAATGAGCTAGAAGGTTAATGAACAATGCTAGTGGACTACAATAGTCAATGTCTGAAGTGGATCATCACCTTTTCATCAATGCTGTCCTATTGAGCAACATTAATTCACTCTGATCCACTTCAAGTGTTGACTACTGTGCAATACACCACAGTACAAACTAAATCCCACTGCAGTATTTATTACAGTTGATCAGTTCACTAGTTAACCCTTGTGTACTGTTCAAATGTACTCCCCTTTCATTATGTTGTGGCTGTTTTTGCCCCATTGACTTACATTGAAGTTTTATAACGAAACACACGAGAGAAACTAAGCTTTTTTTTGCACTGCAGCTGATAATAAATACTAACTCCTCAGCACTCGCTGAGATCTGATATCAGCTCCAAATTTTAAGATGAAATCATTTGGTGGAAGGGCTTTTAGCTGCATAGCACCACAGTTATGGAAATCCCTGCCATTAGATAATCGTCAGGTGGACTCTATTTCCAATTTTAAATCCCAGGTTAAAACCTTTCTGTTCAGGATTGCTTTTAGGGATTTTCTGGTTTAATAATATGTTTATTATTCTTCTGTCTTGTGTTTTATGATGTGCCTGTGACATTTTGTAAGGTGTGCTTGAGTGCTTTGAAAGGCGCCTATAAATAAAAGGTATTATTATTATTATCGTCATAATTTTACCTCCTCCCAACTGGGAAAACCAGCAACAAATAAAGCATGATTATATGGTGTCAAGGCTTTGCAATAATAAATTTGATTTATAATGGAGGTCAATGGGGTAAAAAAAGCTGCCACAAACATAACATTAAAGGGTAAAAGTACATTAGCTCAGTGTGTATTGTTGAATTTTTGAACATTTTCAAAGCATTCCCTGCTGAAAAATCCAGCTTAAGCCAGCCTAGGATGGTTGGCTGTTTTTTAGCTGGTTGACCAGCCTGGTTTTAGAGGGGTTTTGGCCATTCCCAAGCTGGTTTCCAGCCATTTCCAGCCTTGTCTTAGCTAGTCAGGCTGGAAAATGATCAGCTAAAACCAGCCTAGACAGCTATGTCCAGCTTAAACCAGGCTGGTCAAGTTGTTTATAGTTGGTTTTAGCTGATCATTTTTAGCCTGGAAATGGCTAAAACCCCTCTAAAACCAGTAAAGGCTGGTTTAAGCTGTATTTTTCAGCAGGGTTTTACCAAAATATATGTAAAAATAAGATTTGTCAGCAATAATCATTCCATATGCTGAAACCCAGAGAAAGTTGTGACCAAATTAAGCCTCAAAATAACCTCAGAGTGGTTGAAAACGACCCAACAGCACACAAGGTATAATACTAAAGTATACTGAAACATTCATGAACAAATAATTGTCACTATAACGCGCTTTACCATAGTATGGTTGAAAACATAGTGTTTTACTATAAATTATTCCAGTGTTTTGTCATGGTGACAGTGCTCCTCCGCCAGGGGTCGCTGTTTTCCTCGCGGTTTCTCTTTCTCCCTGTAGTGCGGGTGTTGGAGGCTGGAGGCGGTGTTTTATTGTATGAAATCAGCTCGGGATCAGTCCTACAGTCATGGCGTCCGGGAAGACGGTGGATTTTAGCGCTTCCCGCGAATAAGCGCCGAAAAACCTGATTATTTCCACTTCAGCCGCCGCGCCGCGCGTTATTTCCAGCGGAATATCATTTAAAGACACCCTCGCGGACATATCCACTCACAGCGAGTGCTCATTCAGCTATTAAAGGTAAGCTTCGGCTTCATTTCACTGACTCCTGTGCTAAAGGGAGTTATTATTAATCTTCGCTCAGATCACTAGACCAGTTGATACATTGTAGCGGTTTCCATGGTTGCAGGGTTTAAATCAATCGAGCCGCCGCCGCTGCCACGCGTCAGATCTTCTGTTTCGGCGGAACATCAAAGATTATTACTGTAGCGCATCATCATCATCATACTGTAGCGCTTTCTGCATAACTCTGTACTTCACCAAAGATACTATGGTAAAACCACGTTTCGTTGATCACACAGAGAAGTGCTGTGAGACTGTGTATGACGCCTGGAGTTTATTTAAATGCCTCTCCAAGGAACGCTCTGGCTCATGTCCAACAACATAGTAGCTTTGTGTAAGTGTGCTACCATGGTAAAACCACGTTTTTAGACTTGTATTTGGGAGTTATTACATAGCAATACACAATATAGCCACAGTAAAGGTCACATTGGATTTCATAACCCTGCAGAAGTGTGTCATAATTCTCAATTCATCGCACTATGCACTAATTCATCTTGAATTGTACAAACCCACTGCACATGTACATTTGTAATTATGTTTAGCTATCTGCACACTTCTGATTATTAATAGCAACCTGTACATATATATTTATCAGTTGTAAATCTCTGTCCTTAGCTAATGCAATCTGTATATAATGTTCATAGTACATCCATGTGTAAATATAACCTTAGTTTTTATTTATATTATATGATGCACTTTATTTTACATGCCTGTATCCTGCACTTGCTGCTATTGCACTCCTGCTTAGACCTAAACTGCATTTCATTGCTTCGTACTTGTACATGTGTAATGACAATAAAGTTGAATCTAATCTAATATCCCAGAACCGAGTGACCGAAGCATCAATATTGATCTCTTTCTGCATGAATTTTTCACATTCACTTCATAATTGCTGCAGCCGTGCGTTTTAAGAGTGTGCAGGTAGTCATCTGGGTGTTATGGACTTTCCCTGTCTCATGAATTCTTGATTCGGCTAACACACACACACACACACACATATACACACACACAGTCAATGCAGCTTAACCTACTAACATCTGAACCTCAGGGATTTACTCGACTAACCTACATCCGCTGGTCTACTGTAAGCATACGCCTCAGCACGGATTTTTGAAAGTCTTTTAGCAAATTGAGCTTGGTAATCACCATTTCTGCCTAAATGATGTTATTTCATGGCAATATTTTAGACATTCTTGGCCAGATTGACTGATATTACTGTAAAATTATGATACTAATGTAGTCAGCTTTGAATAGAGGGAGAAGTTGTTAGGACTTTTGATTTATTTTAGTAAGCACAAGTATTATTATATGGCTTTACCATGTCCAGTTTTGATGTCTGCATGAATGCAATCCACTAAAGTGATTTTATATCTACACATTAAAGAGAGAGTTCATCTAAAAATGAACATTTCCTCAGCATTTACTTACACTCATTCATCTTAGTCCCTTTATTAATCTGTGGTCGCCACAGCGGAATGAACCGCAAACTTATCCAGCATATGTTGTACACAGCGGATGCCCTTCCAGCTGCAACCCAGTACTGGGAAACACCCATACACTCCTATTCACACACCCACTGGTACAGTACGGACAATTAAGCTTACCCAATTCCCCTATAGCGCATGTGTTTGGACTGTGGGGTAAACCAGAGCACCCGGAGGACACCCACACAAACACGGGGAGAACATGCAAACTCCACACAGAAATGCCAACTGGCCCAGCCGAGGCTCGAACCAGCGACCTTTTTTTCTGTGAGGCGACAGCGCTACCCACTGCACCACTTTTTAAATGCAAAACAGGGTGTCACGGTGGCTTAGTGGTTGGCACTGTCGCCACACAGCAAGAAAGTTGCTGGTTCGAGTCCCAGCTGGGCCAGTTGGCATTCTCTGTGGAGTTAGCATGTTCTAGTGTGCCAGATTCCAGCCCAAAAACTATCCAAAACCCGCCGAAATGCACATACATGCATGCAATCGAAGTTAAAACCGCCCAATCTGGCAACACTGACTGAGGCCTTTCTACGCTCTCGGTGTCGCGCACACTCGCTCTCTCTGTCAGTGACGGTGCTGCGCGCATCTGTTCCCCACATTCGTTAAAAGTTAACCCCCAAATTGACACAGGTAATAAAAAGATTCAGGCATGTTCATGTTGTGAAAAACTATCAAAATGTTCACTGTTAATTATATTAGACTGCTGTTTTCAACAGCGATTTTAACACTTTTAACCAGTCAAACTCTGCGCACCTGGTGGCAGGATTCGGTGACGTCATCGACTTCCCCTTTAATATTTAAAGGCCGCGGGTTGCGCAACACCCCGGAAGTGGCTCCGTTTGAGAGTGGAGAAGCTATATTTTATGCACATATGCATCACTTCGGTTTTTATTTTACTGTACAAAAGTTATTTACACTTAAAAACACAGTATACTGGATACCCGAGCTGGGTATTGAACATTGGTTTATTTTCATATCTTATAGTCATTGACTAATTTTATGATAATGTTATGATGCCTAAAATGCAAAGGAGATAAAATAAATAATGTAAACTCATGTTCCTGTAGGTATTATCATGTAAAACTAAGCAGAATCAAATATGTACTATATAATATGAATGATCAAAAAGTTATTTTCCCAGTATTCACTTGAACTGAAACTGTTTGGCCATTTCACATGATAGAGATAAAATTCTTTTTCCTAGTGTTTGCTGCCCTCTGCTGGTTTCAAGCAGAACTGTCTGGAGAAGCTAAAATCTCTAAATAGATAATCTACACCCTTTCAAAAAAGCATTTTAGAAAGAAAAAATAAAAATCTGCCAATGTTGAAGCGGTTCATCATAAAACAGAAAAAATATTAAAATATTATTTATTACTTTCAGCAGTTTCTTATGTAAATTCAAAGCGTTTTCTATTCAAATACACAGGAATTTTTAATTTATAGCAATGCATTTGGATAGGGAAGGCTTTCAAAATTTGGTAGGCGGAAAATACATAAAATGGTATAGCACCTCTCATCAGTTGGAATACAATAACTTTTGCATAGATTATGGTAGAGACATTTTTCTTTTTTCCTCTGATTACCCACATGTGCAGGAACCACCAAAATTATTTACAGCAACATAGACCACACAGAACCTAAAAGGTACACTTTCAAATTTGAGTTTATAAAAAAAAATACAAAAGCGCCTCTTTTTTTAGGTGTTTATTATAACACAGACAACATATACAGTTATTTTTAATACTTTCACTAGTGTTTTATGAAAATTCAAAGGGTTTTCTTTAAAATGATACCAAATTTTTGTATTTACACCTCTGCATGTGGATTTGGGAAGCTTTTAAATTTGGGTAGGCAAAATCCAGGCGGAAATCCCAAAATAGCACTAGACTTTAAAGGGTTAATAGAGAAAGTCTTCCGCTATGCAGAGGCTATTATTAAATAGAAATTGAGTGTACATAGTTTTGCGTTAAGAAATGCAGTCTTGAATTTACAAACAGTCGGCAAGTACTGGAGAACAGATATAACACAATGATTAAATGTAGTTTTCAGTCACGCTCATGTAAAGGTTTAATATTCAACTCGTTAAGTTGTGCCTTCATTCAGTTATTCAATTCAATTCATCTTTATTTGTAGAGCGCTTATACAATGTAGATTGTGTCAAAGCAGCTTCACATGGAAGTTTATAGTGAATTGAAACAGTGTCAGTTCAGTTTTCAGTGTTTAAGTTCAGTTTAGTTTAGCTCAGGTCAGTGTGGTTTAATAATCACTACTGAGAGTCCAAACACTGAAGAGCAATTCCATCGATGCGCAGCTCTACAGATCCCGAACCATGCAAGCCAGTGGCGACAGCGGCGAGGAAAAAACTTCACCAATTGGTGAAAGTGAAGAATTTAAAATATTAAGTCATTTATGTTTTCAGTTTTGACATCAAGCACGAGTCTTCAATACATGATTATTTACAACACGCTTTTAAACAATAGTTTAATTTCTAAAAACTTATTTTTTATCTTTCCCATGGTGACAGTCAGTGCATAATATTTGAGTTATTTTGCAAGATTTTGCAAGTTGTATTCAGACAAAGTAAATATTCTGTAGTCTTTGATTGAGATTAAAGTGTAATTTAAAGGGCACCTATGGTGAAAAATCTACTTTTCAAGCTGTTTGGACAGACATATGTGTAGGTATAGTGTATAGAGCGTCATATTGGGGTGATATAAACACATCCAGTGCTTCTTTTTCCATTTAACAACATAAAAACGATGGACCAATTGGAGCGGTTTTCAGACCGACTGCAACTTGACGTAGGAGTGCTGTCCCCCCGCCCACCCAATTGATTGACAGCTGCATATTAACATGTCTCCGCAGTAACGTGTATACTCATATCAACCAGACACAGCACCAGGACGTGCGCAAACTAAGCAACCATAAATAAAAGGTCTGTTCAGTTTGCCAGGATCATCAATCATCATCAAATGTGATCAAGCGTGAGTTTTACAAGTTTAAAATGTTTTAAAACAGTGCATATTTGTAATAAATTACAACGATTTACTTCATCAACACAGCCGCGTGTCAGAACAATAATAAAAGACGCTTCAATCCCGGTTTGTGGACGTTAAATCAGGTTTATTTTGTACATTAACATAACAGATATCCACACAGCAGTGGATATTAACCTGTATCTTGTCACATTTGCATGCAAAAACAGTGCAAAGCTAAACGCACGCTGTCTGTGTGTGTGCCTGAACGCTGTGTGTGTGTGTGTGTGTGAACTTTGTAAAGACATTGTGTGTGACTCATCCTTGCAACTTCACAACATGCATCAAATACTCATTGGTAAAGTTCTTACTGTAGTTTTTCCTCACAAACGTTACGTGAGATCTTATTCCTTCGTGTTTGTCTGTTGTCAGCCGATGGAGCCGCTGCCAGGCACGTGGAAACGGTGGGCGTGAAGGACTAGCCTTAAAGGCGCAGTACACAAAAAACGCTAGCTGATGCTAAATGCTACAACATAGAAACTTATGACAGCTATAATAAATAATCTGATGGGTGTTTTGAGATGAAACTTTACAGACACATTCTGGAGACACAAAAGACTTATATTAAATCTGGAAAAAGTGGTAACCTAGGTGCCCTTTAAAGACTTGTTAACTAGGAAAGTTAGAATAATTAGTGAAGTTATTGTATAACTGGTTTGTTGTGTAGACAATCAAAAATATACAGTAAATATTTCTTGAAGACGCGAATAATACTGACCTTATTAAAAACTGCTTTTATTCAAGAAATAAACTAAAGAAATAAGACTTATTGACTCCAGAATATTGTTGTTGTTTTATAGGGAATACTGTGAAAATCTTCTTGGTTTGTTAAAGATCACTTGGAAAACATTATTTTAAGTTAAAGGAAGGGCAAAATAATTGACTTTAACTGCATCTGTTAAAGTTTACAGGTGTAAAAATGTGCCTTGATGGATTTGAATGTTAGAAATGTGTTATCCTGCTACAATACAAAGTTACTTTAAAAAAATGAACATGGAAGATTATCTTGAGGTTAAGTTATTTAATTAGCTTGTTTATGAAGACTGTAGAGTGATGCATGAAAACAATGACTTTGAATAATTGTTGAAGTATTTTATGATGTAGTGTGCCCCCTAAACGTATAAGTGCCCCCCCCAAGTTACTCTGGTCTAGAACCGCCACTGCCCATGATGCCCTGGGCCAGGAGTGTTGATCCATGCATTCAGATGTGTATGTTGAGCCGGTCTCACACTGAAGCTTCTGTTTGCCGCCGTGCGCCTCGCTGAACACGTCTCTGGGAACTTTCATGCTGTTGAAAGGCAGGAGCTCAGTGAGCGCGAGTCTGGGAATCAACCCGTATTGTGCTCTGCTTGTTTTCTGTGATGGGTGTGTGTGTGTGTGTGTGTGTGTGTGTGTGTGTGTGTTTGCGTAAGATGGAAAAAAAGAAAGATGTTCGCATGAGGGTGTTCAAATAAAGCAACTGTTTGGGAAAGCAAAATAGCCTGCTTTACAATGCACGTCCTTTGAAATGGGCCTGTGCTCAATTGTTGACTTTCCTATCAGGTTGAGTTTTGGAATAAACTGACACTGCGACACTTAAAGGGGTGGTGCACTGCGATATCCTATTTTAAACTTTAGCTGATGTTTAATGTAGTTGTGTGAACATAAGCAACATCACTGAATGGAAGACGCTCAATGTTTAATGCAAAGGGAGGCATTGGCTTTCACAGAGTTAGCTTAGAAAAAGCCTACAGAATAAAGTTTGGGGACTACAAAAAATACATCCTGGTTAATGATGTCATAAACCCCTTTAGGCTATGAGCATACACCCTGTGCATGGCCAGATGTGCTGTTATAGCAGAGACGCGTCCTGGTGACATGGAGCCGATCCGCAAATCACAGCACATTATGTTAGCTGACCAATCAGAGCCTCTTGAGGGTGGGCTTTTGGACGAACTAGGAAATATGACAGTCGTTTTCAAGTTAGCTGAGTAGCTGTATATGAGCAAAGTAAATTAAAGTGAAGCATAAGCACACATTGCTTTGCATCTTATAACCACAACCAAGCCTTAAAGGGCCACAAGACCCCCCTGTCTCAGCAGGGTGTTTTCACACCTCTAGTTTGGAAAAACTCAGGAAAGTGGGCGTGTCCAGCTCTGATTAGGTGGGAGTGTCGGGGGAGGGAAAGAGGGAATGTTTTGCATAAAAATGGGAGTTTCCGTTTGGGCACGCGCTGATTTTCACAGGCAAAACAAACACACAGACGCAGGGGAGAAAGACAGTGACTGTGTTTACATGGACATCAGTGAGTTAAATCACTCGCTCCTGTACTCAATCTGGCAACCCGTGCTTGCGTTTATTATGATTCAGGAGTGCAATACCTAGTTCAACCACTGGGTGTCAAATTTACATACTGCACCTTTAAGCCAGAAGCGTCACTACTTGTAGCCACGCTACTGCCAAACACTAAGCAGCAGATAGTTCACCTCAGATCTTGAAAATAAAATAAATCGCCTGAGATTGAACTTTAGAGCTGTTGATCAGCGCAAACCAACACATATCAGTGATTCAGCATCTACATTTAAAAAATGTTACAAATTTTTAATGTGTATTCGATTATAAACCTTACCATTTCGCTGGAGTGCAGTGAGTGCACTATTCTGTTTCTGAAGGCTGTATTTAAATTTCTGTTTCATCTGGTGTAAACAGCCAAATTGCTTAGCACTGAGGATGATGTAGCTCACGTGTTAGGACACGGGGTTACAATGTACCCTGCTCACCAAATGTTTACACTCGTAATATTTATATTATTTGCTAATTAATAACCACCTCATGTGGAACTCTGAATCTGCTACAGTCCACCAGAGGTCGCATTTTGGTCACGGATGCATACTATGAAAGCCTTCATGACTGACTGAATGAAATGCGCTGTTTTCCACCAAAACAACCCGGGATGCTGAAATATAATAGGCTAAACTGACATTGAATGGGTTAAACGACCAAAACAAAGACAGCCGTTCCAACACGTAGTGCACATTTTCAAAGCAGAATATCTGACTTCAGCATTGTTTCTCAGATAAACAAGAATGTTCACTGAGCATGTTTCTGAAATATCTGCAAACATATTATGGTGTTTTATGCTTTAGAAGAGTCAAAAACTCACATACAGCTCCTTTAATATAAATGGCTGCATGGTTTAAACTCTGTTGAATTGTTTACACAGTCACAGGCCTTAAAAACATGATTATATTTGCATTTTACATTATACAACTGGGGTGCCTGCTGAGCTATAATCCTATAAATATTGTGATGCCAATGCTGAAATGATATATAGTGAGTTATAGATGAGTTTAAAGGCATGGAACAGAAGCTGGATCTAATTTGACCCAGTTGGTTTGCACTTTCGGCTTTAATAAGACAATGCTTTGGCTGGAGAAGTAGTTCCTGTTTCTTCACTGAGACGAGCTGTTTATCTTTGTGTGACCTTCCAACTGTGTTCGCATGCTTCCTACTTTGTGCTTCCTTTAGAGAAAAAGAACTTTCCCCTGGCAGAGGTTTCCCTTTCGCTCATTTATCAGCGCTCAGTTTGACGGGTTTGCTGAAGACTCTTCTTGCTATAATTGGCCATTAGCAGAAAGAGCTGTCGCACATCACAACACTGCATAAGGACAGGCTTTTATAATGGACAGCTGCATTGAGTAGCAGATAGTAGTGCTTAGTAACACCTTAGCAACCACCAATCATTGCTCTTACATCTATCCAAACAGGGTTGCCAGGTCCAAGAAAACTTTCCAGCCCAATGAAAGAATAAAAAGTATCCCGTTTTCTTTCTTTTGTCCAATCAGAGTCAACTGCTATATTCCCACAAAGGGAAGGGTTTTCCAATTAGCAACCCCCCGACAACTACATTGCAATGTTTCTAAAATCATTCCTTAGCAATGCACTTCATGGCACTCAAAACACCTTAGACTAACTGCATAGCAACACCCTGACAATCATTATAATGTCATGTTAATCATTTGTAATGCCATAGCAACCACATAGCAATACCCTAGTAACTTCTTTGCTGAGTGCCTTAGTAACACCCTGACAACCACCAGTACATCTATGTCTAACTACTGCTCTAATATAATTTTAAATACTCCTATCAATCATTCCAAAGGTCCTAGAAACCACATAGCAACACCCTAGTAACTTCTTGGCAGAATATTTAAACCCATCTTGTGTATCTTAGCAATGCCCTGACAACCACCAGTACATCTATGTCTAACTACTGCTTGGCAACATCTCTAATATCATTAGAACAGCTGCATAGCAACACCCTGACAACCACCAGACTGTCCTGTCAATCATTCACATTGCCATAGAAACCACATGACAACACCCTAGTAACATCTTAGTAGCATTTTTAAACCCCATTGGTTATCTTAGCAACGCCCTGACAACCACCAGGACATCCTTGTTTAGCTACAGCCCAGCAACATTTTTAATACCGTTAGGACAGCTGCATAGCAACACCCTGGCAACCACCAGAATGTCCTGTCAATCATTCTAAATGCCATAGAAACCACATGAAAACACCCTAGTAGCTATATTCCTAGCAGAATATTTAAACCCATGTTGTGTATCTTAGCAACACCCTGACAACCACCAGGGCATCCATCTCTAGCTACTGCCTAGCAACCTCTTTAATATAAGTAGAACAGCTGCATAGTAACACCCTGACAACCACCAGAATGTACTATCAGTCATGCACATTGCCATAGAAACCACATAGCAACACCCTAGTAACATCCTAGCAGCATATTTAAAACCACATTGGGTTTTTTAGCAACACCCTGACAACCACCAGTACATGCATGTCTAGCTACTACCTAGCAACTTCTTTAGAACAGCTGCATAGCAACACCTTGACAACCACCAGAATGTCCTG
>CAIGQZ010032237.1:2697633-2714536 GCA_903798205.1 Danio tinwini | reverse complement strand
AGAACATGCAAACTCCACACAGAAATGCCAACTGACCCAGCCGGGACTTAAACCAGCGACCTTACTGCTGTGAGGCGACAGTGCCAACCACTGAGCCATCGTGCCACACCACATTTGTTGTAATGCCAGTTATAATGTAGTTCAAATATAAGACGCCTTGGCTATCTTTCATCATCTATATATCACTGTCCTCTCCATCACCCAGTAGAAGTGAATCAATATCAAAGTGAGATTTTCCTCCTCGTCTTTAATCTCAGGGAAGCTCCAGTGGTGTGTTTGTTACACTCAGGGTTTCTGCGGGGTCTTAAAAAGTCTAAAATTAAAAAATCGAAATTTAAGGCCTTAAAGTCTTAAATTGGCTGTTCTAGGTCTTAAATATTTTTGCACAGGTCTTAATTTTCCGATGTCTATATCTAATGCTCATTGAAATAATTTTTTGTTGTTGTTTGGTTTTCGTGGTGTTGTAGTTCTTCATTTCACTAGTCCAATTGTAATATGCGGTATCACAACTACAAACGAGGCAGACATGCAATAGCCAATCAGCTCTCTGCTATTGAACGTGCACGCGGCGAATGTGACATCATCGCTGTGTTTGCAGACGTTCGCTTTGGGTGTGCGCGACATGGTTTCGGCTGGCGGAGCTCTATAATGTTTTGAGACACGAGTGAACAGTTCGCACGGCGCTGCGTTTTATTTGAGTTGAATATGAAACACTTTGAAGAGATTTTGTCTGAAATGGGTATGTCTGTACACACATCTTCTTTGAGATCCGTCCATGCGTGATCATATATTGTATGTTTTTGTTTTTATTTAAAAGCAAATAGGCTATTTTGTCTTGCTAACATCCTCCTGATTGGCAACCATAGATATGTTTGATTAATAACCTTGTAATAAGTTAACTAAAGTTTAGCCAGGGCAATATCATAGGCAATACAGACTAATGTAATGGAGAAAAGACAGCTGGATAGTGAAAATATTGCCCTCTCGTTTTTGCAGTCATTTATTCAGAATATGTCATGTTAATTAAAGCTATAAAACATGTACATATAGGCTAGCTATAGAAGTTAGTGGCTATCAGTGTGTCCTATATTCTTTAACATATTTTATTATTTTGTTTAACAGAAAATAATAGATTGAAAAGGGATAGTTCACCCAAACATTTAAATGTACTCACCCTCAAGTGATTCCAAATCTTTGTCTCTTTATTTTGTTGAACACTAAAGAAAGTATATTTTAAAGAAAGCTATAAACTTGAAATCCATTGACTTCCAGAATAGGAAAAACAAACCCCATCAAAGTTGCAGGTTTCCTGCTTTCTTCACAATATTATTGTGTGTGTTCAACACAAGAAAAAAAGTCAAATAGGTTTGCAACAAGTAAAAGGTGACTAAATGGTGACAGAATTATTAGTTTTGAATGAACTATCCTTTTAAGCAGGGCCGGATTAATCAATGGGCATTATGGGCACAGGCCCAGGGGCTCGTGTGCATTTGGGGCCCCTGCAAGGGGGGAAAAAATGCTGATTTTGGAGTGTCTATTTAGGCTAAGTGAAAATAGAGCATCTCGTTGGAACAAGCTAATTGAATGCTTCTCGCCATCGCCTTTTGATCGACAAAGACAACATTACTAAAAAGCGCAGCTGACAGTCAGTGTCAGTTGCGCAGCTTGTAAAGCGCATGGCAACGTGTTTTGAGGCGATCGATCATAAACCCGGTTCGAATCCAGCGTCTGATAAACATGTTCTTCTTTTTTCCCCCATTACATATCAGATTGGAAATACATTTATTTTCAATAGAAAGGAAATGTTTTTGTTTAGAAATGTAAATGAAGTATATAAAATATATAAAATGAGTCATAAGGTATTTAATATGGATAATAATAATAATAATAAATATTAAACAGTTATTTTCCACCTGGTGTTAAATGTTAGCGACATCTTAATATAATTAATCTGTGTTTACAATGTTAGTCGCCCTGCTTCACCCATATTCTCCGACCTCATGGAGAGAGAGAGAGACAGAGAGAGAGACAGAAAAAGACCCTGAAGAGGAGAGAGACAGGAGAGAACTGGTACAGTGTGTGATTTCGGATACTTTCGGCTTTATAATCAAGTGCTGTTTGCCTACTCTTCATCATCACGAGGGAGACAGCAGGAATCATTAATCAGTGTGTGTATTATGGAGGACTCATATACATAGAACTGGATTGGAGAGGTGTTATATCCAAATCATATGCATTATAATTTTGTAGAAGTTATACATTAAAAATATCCTTAAATATAAATGTTTAGTACTGCTTCAGTAAACTTGAACAAGTATATTAAAAACCATTAATTTTTCACTAGTTTTATTAGTATTTTTTTTTTATCAAAGTGTGCTTTAAATGCTTTAAAAATCAGGTAAATCTTTGTAGACTATAAATATATGTACTATATCATTTATTTAAAAATGTGGGCAAAATATTATAGATTAACTTTATTTAAAAAAATATTATATTAATCTTATTTTTTAATTCAACTATAGGGGTGTGGCCTTAGGGGGCCCTACAAGACATTGTGCCCAGGGGCCTCTGAATTCTTAATCCGGGCCTGCTTTTAAGGGTGAGTATATAGTGAATTTAGGGTGAAATCTCCTTTAATTTATTTTATTTATTAAAGTACAATTAATATTATTATTTAATAAAAAAAGTGCCCTTTTTTCCTCTTGAGCCCCTGCCCCTTAAATGGTCTCTGCACGTCCCTGGTCCAAACACATGCGCTATAAGGGAATTGGGTAAGCTAAATTGTCTGTAGTGTATGAGTGTAAATGGATGTTTCCCAGTGACAGGTTGCAGCTGGAAGCGCATCTGCTGTGTAAAACATATGCTGGATAAGTTGGCGGTTCATTCCGCTGTGGTGACCCCTGATTAATAAAAGGACTAAGCCGAAAAGTAAATGAATGAATATGCTTTTTGATATATAGACTTATTTTTTTTTGCATTGAATTGCATTACTGAGTTGTAAAATGAAGTGTGACACATACAGTTCTCTAAATAAGATAGTCATGTCTGCAGATCCAGTGCATTGTTGCCTTGTTTAGATGTAAACACAGGAGACCCTCATGTGCTGGTCCACCTGTCCAGACGCGTCTCTCTGGAATTCTGTGGGAATCAGATGAAAGTGTCTGGATCTGAGGAGCCATCAGGCTGGAATCCGCTCTGTAGTTTTACTCCCATCATTAGTCGAGTGTGGAGGCTTGTTTACGCTACGCAATAAAACTTGCAGCTGACTTTTCTTTTTTTTTTTTTTGGAGTGTTGCAGACGTTTTCAGAATGGGAAGATCACAAATCTGGTTTTACATCTTGAAATTTGGACTTAATTTGCTTTTATTTTTGAGTTTGCATCCCGCAATTCTGATTCGTAATCTGTTTTTGTTCATAAACTGCACTTATAATTAATGTAGTGAATGAATCCTCTTATTTTTTGTGGTTTCAGTCGTTGGGATTCATAAATTGAATTACATATTGAGAAAATAATACTGAGATCACGTCTCATTCATTCATTCATTCATTTTCCATTGGCTTAGTCCCTTTATTCAATAGGGGTCGCCACAGTGGAATGAACCGCCAACTTATCCAGCATGTGTTTTACACAGCAAATGCTCTTCCAGCTGCAACCCAGTACTGGGAAACACCCATACACACTCATTTGCGCGCACACATACACTACAAGCAATTTATTTATTTCCCCTATATCACATGTGTTTGGACTAAGGGAAACCGGAGCACCCGGAGGAAACCCATGCCAACACAGAAAGAACCTGCAAACTCTACACAAAAATGCCAACTGACCCTGCCTGGACTCGAACCAGTGACCTTCTTGCTGTGAGGCCACAGTGCTAACCACTGAGCCACCGTGCCACCCTAAGATCCCACCTTTGCATTATAACTGTGATAAGCATGAGATAATTTCCCATGTTTGATGAAAGGTTGTGCTTGAACGTGCTTCAGATCGTACAGTATTTCCTGATTGTTGAAGAACACAAGCTTATAATCCTGAGCTCCATCTCATTCTTTAGGTTCAAATCCCTGGATTTAATGCCGCTAAAGCCTTCACAATGATTTTCTAAATCCATAAACGCTGCGTTTTACAGCGCTGAGAGAGATGGAGGGTCTTTTGGTTTGATTTTTAAGCTGTGAAAACTGTATTAGGGACATTGTTGAGTTCAGGAGGATTGATGGATGAGATGCATCCTCACATCCATCTGGAGATCTGCTTGCATTTGAGTTTTTTATAATCCATAATATTTCAAAAATTACATGGTATTTTATTGCACTGCATTTTTGTATTGAACTTTTTGTTTATTACATTTATAACACTGCATTTTTTATTGTACTTTATTGCATTTCTTTACATTTTTGTCAAATTTGTGCGATGCTTTTTATTTCATTGCATTGAACAATTTCATTTTATTTTTGCTTTTAATGAATTAATTTGGCTGAATCTTATTTTATTGCCCTGCATTTTAATACTTTTCTTGCAAAACAATAGTTTAATTAAATTATTTTGTTGCACTTTATTGCATTTTAATGCATTCAGTATTATTTGATTGCTTTTAATTACATTTTATTGCATTGCATTTTGTTTCATCGTACTTCTTTTTATAATTTTTAGCATTGCACTTTTTAAATATATTGCATTTTGTTACGTTTGCGTTTTGGCTATTTTAGTGCATTATGTTTTGTTTTATTGTTCTGCATTATTGTATTTGATTTGACTACATTGTGTTAGTTTTATTTTATTTTATTATATAACATTTTGGTTTCTTCATTAGTGCATCCTTCATATGCAGTGCTCAGCATATATAAGTACACCCCTCACAAATCTCTCTTTTAAATTGATATTTTTAATAGGAAGCTCTACAATATTATATTTGTGCATACAAGTTAAATTAGTCAGTACTGAAGCCAAATATCTAACAAAATAACTTACGATAACTGTCCAAAAAATGAGTACAGCCAAATTTAAAAGAGGTAAAATCAAGAGAAGCAAAAAAAATTGAAAAGTTTAGCTGAACATTTGTAGGTTGTAATTTATTTTGCTTAAAAAAAATTGTTTGGTGACTAAAATATTATTTTAAGAAATATATCTGTTTAATATATCTGTTTTGTTTAAGTGCACCAAAATACATTGCCTATTTCACTGAATACAAACCTAACAGATCACTCAGATCTTTAGGATCATATAAACTAGAAATTCTAAGCTTTCAGCTACTAGCTACTAGAAATTCTAAGGCTTTCAGCTACTAGCAGCGCCCCCTGCTGCTGGAATCAGCTTCCAGAAATGATCAGATGTGCTCCAACATTATGCTGCGTTCACACCAGATGTGGAACGTGCGGATAAATCGCGCTATTCACGCGTA
Organism: Danio tinwini; assembly: GCA_903798205.1. Lineage (NCBI taxonomy): Eukaryota > Metazoa > Chordata > Actinopteri > Cypriniformes > Danionidae > Danio > Danio tinwini. The sequence continues at coordinate 2,709,137 of CAIGQZ010032237.1, read as the reverse complement.
ATTAGACGCGTGAACATTTGAGTTTACTCACTTCATTCACTTCAGAACAGACGCGGTTTCGCATCATGGGCAGGGCTTCTGTCTGCCCGGTGACTGTAGCTTCGTTGCTAAATTGCCAACATGGATTTTATTGATAAAATAACTGTGTTTATGTGCTTTATGAAGGCTGAAAAACAGCGTCGATACGTTTGGAGCAGTGTCTGAGCCCACTAGATACTTTCAGAGGTGCAGCCAGCTCTGTGAGCTCATAAACTCCTCCAGAAACTGAACCTGGATAATGGAGGCTTTCAGCGGTGCTTCTGACTGAGCCAAGCCCAGTTTGATGAACTGTTGCCGGTGTTGGCTGGAGGATTTTCCCCGGGACACCAACAACAGGCACTACGTCACAATCATGCCCCCACAAGAGCAAGCTCCTGATTGGTTAACGCCGCGCGAATGTTCGCAGAAGTTCATATTTTTGAACTTGAGCGATTCGCGTGATTTGCGCATTAAGCGTGTCAAACGCTCAATTTGCGCATATCACGCCATCCGTGCTGCGCCATTTGCGATATTCGCGCCGCAGGATGCGTATTCGTGCGTTTGCATTGACTTAACATGTAAAACACTTGCGCTTGCCGCTTCTTCTGCGTCTGGTGTGAACGCAGCATTAGGCACATTCAAATCAAGACTGAAAACACTTGTGTTTAGCTGTGCCTTTACTGAATGAGCACTGTGCTACGTCTGACAGATCGCACTACTATGTTTTTCCTATCTTTTTCATTCTTTTAAAACCTGTTTTAACATATTTTTATCAGTTTTTTATTATTTGTTTTTAATTTTCTTATACTTGTCTCTTTTATTCTTGTTTATGTAAAGCACTTTGAATTGCCACTGTGTATGAAATGTGCTATAGAAATAAACTTGCCTTGCCTTGCTATTTACTGGGAAATGAATCAAAATATTAATTTTCAAAATGGGCTGTACTCAATTATGCTGAGCACTGTATAGTGAATATATAAATGCAAGAAGCTGTTAAACATTTTATGATAAATTTTAAAGGGAAAGTTCACCCACGAATGAAAATGAACTCACCTGTTACTCGTTATAAACCATTATTAGATGCTTTCTTCAGCTGAACACAAAATGAGATATTTAGAAAAATGCTGGAAACCTGTAACCATTGACTTTCCTAGTATTTGTTTTTCCTACTATGCATGTTAATGGTTATAGGTTTTCAACTTTATTCAATATATCTTCTTTAGTGTTCAACAGAAGAAAGATACTCATAAAGGTTTAGAACCACTTGACGGAGAGTGAATAGTGAGTACATTTACATTTTTGCGTGAACTAGCCTTTTAATATAATAAAATCTGTTTTATGTCTATATTTTGGTTTCAGAGACAAAAGAGTCATTTTCTTCAGTACATTTTTTACCTTTTATTATTTATTGCAATGCAGTTACCTGTGCAATTCCAAATGTGTCTTGTTTGATTCATGCATTTCACTTCTTCACCAGTGGTTGTCTGGTTTAAGTCTGCTCATAATAACTAACAGTGTTTGTGTGGATAATTCTCGGCCATGCAGAGCGTGAGTGAGTGTGTGTGTGTGTGTGTGTGTGTGTGTGTGTGTGTGTGTGTGTGTGTGTGTGTGTGTGTGTGTGTGTGTGTGTGTGTGTGTGTGTGTGTGTGAGAGAGAATCAGCAGTAGCTGCATAAGTTAGTTTACTGCAGAAATACACATTTCAGGAATCATAAATCATCCACGGCATTTTCCAGAGCAGCACAAGCTTCAAATTCCAGCTGCAAAAAGAAAAGCATGTCAGTTTCTGGTGCAGCCTTACACTGTGTCCTAACTATATTCAACACGGCACTGAAACACATGATAAAATGTTCAAACTAATTTTTGTTCTACCATCTTCAACGGAGACCCACAAAAAGTCTATTTTGTCTCTATTTTTTCCATGTCAGATGCTGTAAAACAGCAGCATAAACTACAATGACAATGATCACCTCAGGTACTGATTATGTGCTTTATTCAGTGTTGAATGCTCCCAATGTGAGTTTAAACACCACTTTAAGTGACATTTATTGCTATACTACTGAAAGCAGCAGCACATAGTTCACCTCAGATCATGAAAACTAGCAAGCGGCTTGAAAACGAAAGTGGGTGCAAACAACATCAGTCACTCAGTAGCCTATTAATATTGTTAAATTGGTTTAATACGAAGTTGGCTTCATTGAACATGGACCTTTAGCATGCATTGGGGCGTTTTGCTGCCGAGTATGGCGTGGCTGGGATGAGAATCACCACCTCCAAGTCCGAGGCCATGGTGCTCCACCGAAAAAGGTGATTTGCCATGTCCAGGTAAGAGGAAAGTCCTTACCTCAGGTGGAGGAGTTCAAGTATCTTGGGGTTTTGTTCACGATTGAGGGAAGGATGGAGCGTGAGATTAAGAGGTGGATTGGTGCAGCAGCAGTAATGCGGTCGATGTATCGGTCCGTTGTGGTAAAGAAGGAGCTGAGTCGAAAGGCAAAGCTCTCGATTTACCGGTCAATCTACATTCCTACTCTCACTTGTTAAGTGGTGACGTGTTGGTGACGTATGTAATACTGTTTCCGGGTCCAAGCCGCCACTCATTTGAATTGATAAAATATTCGTTTATGAAGTCAAAGTGTACACAACAATCTCTGGGCTTGCTGCATCAGAAATACAAAAATTTTAACAATTTATAAAAAATGAATCCCTTTCTGGCCATCAGATTTTAGGCATGGACATATGTATTGCGGTCGTTATTCTTCGAAAGTATTACATCGCTTTGTAACCGTTTATTATTAGCATTTGATGAGTCTCCTCATTCAGTTTCATAGAGCGCTTGGACCCGGAAGCCCCTTCGCGTGACGTCACACTTAACAAGCGGATGGTCATGAGCTTTGGGTCATGAACGAAAGGACAAGATCTTGGATACAAGCGGCAGAAATGAGTTTCCTTCGCAGGGTGGCAGGGCGCACCCTTATAGATAAGACGAGAAGCTCTGTCACACGGGAGGAGCTCAGAGTAGAGCCGCTGCTCCTCCACATCCAGAGAAACCAGCTGAGGTGGCTCGGGCATCTGTTTCGGATGCCTCCTGGATGCTTACCTAGGGAGGTTTTCCAGGCATGTCCTATCAGGAGGAGGCCTCAGGGAAGACCCAGGACACGCTGGAGGGACTATGTCTGGCCTTGGAGCGCCTCAGGATCCTCCCAGAGGAGCTGGAGGGAAGTCTGGGGTTCTCTCCTAAGACTGCTGCCTTTGTGACCCGGCCCTGGAAAAGCAGTAGAAAATAAATGAATGAATGAATGAATGTTCCTACTCTCACGTATGGTCATGAGCTTTGGGTCATAACTAAAAGCACAAGATATCGTATACAAGTGGCCGAAATGAGTTTCCTTCACAGGGTGGGAAGGAGCACCCTTATAGATAGGGTGAGGAGCTCTGACACCCAGGAGGAGCTCAGAGTAGAGCCGCTGCTCCTCCACATCCAGAGAAACCAGCTGAGGTGGCTCAGGCATCTGTTTCGGATGCCTCCTGGACGCCTACCTAGGGAGGTGTTCCAGGCATGTCCCACCAGGAGGAGGCCTCAGGGAAGACCCAAGACACGCTGGAGGGACTATGTTCAATTCAATTCAGTTCATCTTTATTTGTTTAGTGCTTTTACAATGTGGATTGTGTCAAAGCAGCTTCACATAGAAGATTATAGTGTATTGAAAGTGTCAAGTCAGTTATCAAAGTTTAAGTTCAAGTATGTCTCTCAGCTGGCCTGGGTACGCCTCCGCATTCCCCCAGAGGAGCTGGAGGAAGTGTCTAGGGTTCTCTCCTGAGACTTCTGCCCCCGCGACCTGGCCCCAGATAAGCGAAAGAAAATGAATGAGTTAATGAATGGTTTAATATGCAATAATTAGATTATAACCCTTACCATCTTGTCAGGAGTGCAGCGGCTGGTATTTTAATGAATGTCTAGTATTTAAATGTTTCTGTCGCGTCATGTTTGATTCAGACAGACAAATTGCTTGTTGCTGGAATCTTGTCAGGTTGCTTGTTATAGGACAGAGCTCAGTGTTTAGGCTTGTGCTTCTCCACATGTTTGACGTGTTTGTCCTCTTTCTTGTGTTGTCAGGTGGGTTTGCAGCAGTATGGTGGAGCCAGAGGAGCGGCCCTCGGTGGCGGGGCAGAGACTCGGGGCCCCTGAGAGCCTGGGCATCAGCACACTGGAGCCCGGACAGCGGCCCCCCACTATGCCCCCCGGCAGACAGATCTCCATCCGGGTCCAAATGCTGGACGACACTCAGGAAGTCTTCGAGGTCTCGGTAAGGCAGCGCTGGATTTTTACTGTTGCTTTGGTGAAATAGTTTTGCTCTTCATTAAATTTTTTTTTCCATGTTTTTTTCCTTCCAATTTATTTATTTATTTATTTATTTATTTATTTATTTATTTATTTATTTATTTATTTATTTATTTATTTATTTATTTGTTTATTTACTTATTTATTCATTCATTTATTCTTTTACACACTATACACTATATTTTACACTAGATTTATAATTGCTTTTAATAACTATGAATAAATAGTAGTGTTTTTAAAAAAATATTTGTTTTAATAAAAATTTTTTTTAGGTTTTTATATTTTAATGTATTTTAATTTTTTTTAATAATTTAAAATTTTTATTTTATTTTATTATAATTTAATATGTTTTTATAGTTATTATTTTTGTGTATAAAAAGGTGCAAAAATAATAACAACAACAATAATAATGACTAAGAATAAGAAAAATATTAATAAAAGTAGTAATAGTAGTAATAATAATTGTAGTAGTAATTTATTTATTATTGCAGCACTGCATTTCAATTTTTATTTATTTGTGAATTTTATTTGTACTTTTTTTGCAGTGCATTTTTAATTGCTGTGCAATACTCGTTTTATTATATTGCATTGCACTTTGTTGATTTGTGTTGTCTTTTGCTGATTTTATTTTTGTTTTATTTTATTGTTGCATTGCATTTAGTTTTATTGCATCACACTTCATTGTTTAATTTGTTTAGATTTATTGCATTGCACTGCATTTTATTTTATTGCATTTTTCATTCTATTGCACTGAATGTTATCACAGTTAGATTTATTTATTGCAGTGCATTTTTACATTTGATTGCACTGCATTTTATTCCAGTTTGTTTCACGTTATTGCATTGCATGATGTTGGGTTGTGTTGCATTTTACAGAATGTTTAATTATTAATTCAATAAATTATTCCATTGCATTTTGCTTTGTTGCATTGCACTTCATTGTTTAATTGATTTAATTTTATTACATTGCACTGTTTTATTTAATTTTACTGCACAGCATTTTATTGTATTTAAATGTATTTATTGCATTGCATTTACATGTTATTTAATCTCATTTTATTGCAGTTTTACTTTTGACTGATTTATTTAGTTGTATTTAATTTTATTGCATTGCACTTTGTTGGGTTGTTTATTTTGTTGCATTGCATTTTGCTTGCATTTTACTGCATCACACCTCATTGTTTAATTGATTCAATTTTATTGCATTGCACTGCATTTTATTTAATTGTGTTGCATTATTTATAGAGCCTACACTGGTCTCAGGGTTCGGTTTGGTTATGATTATCATGCCATTGATTCGGTTCAATTCGATATCTTGGTGCATCACGGTGCATTGATGATGCTTTCTATACACAATTATATATTTTACTTAGCAACACAATAATTCTTGTATTAAAATTGATCATTTATAAATATATTGATATTTCTATATTATTTGTAATACAATTTTGACCTTTAATACAAGCAGTCAGATAAGAGTACTGTACCTTTAATTTTACCTGCTGAAAGATTTTTTTAAAGCAATGAAATTTTTATTTTATTTCACTGCATTTTATTGCTGTTTACACATTGCAATTATTGTGTTATATTTTATAGAATTTCTTTATTCTATTGTATTTAGTTTTATTCTATTGCATTGCATTTTATTTAGCTGTCCAAGATGGAAAGAAGTGGAAAATATAACAAGCTCACATGTCAACAGTATAGCGCATTGCTGTTTTAAATTGCTTATCATTGTCTACTGGGTTCTAATTTGTATAATACTTTTAAATACAGCATACAGTACGCTAATTTTCCATTTCAAGCACAACCCAGGTTTAATTGTCTGGAAAACCCCTGTGGAAAAACCCAGGATCTAGTTCATACTGAAGCGTCTGCTGCTTTCTCCCTCAAGTTCAGTCTCTTTGTGTTCACTGACCTCCCGTTTGGTCACTTGAGCTCCTCAGGGAATGGTAATGATGTAGAAAAGCTCCCGTCTTGTTCACTAATGAGAAAATGCCCTCATTGATCGTCACCAGGGGAGCCGTAAGCTCCTCAGGCATGTTAGGTACGTGAAAAAGAAGTAGAAATCCCTTCAGCTTTTTAAGTACTCGACAGGCATCTATATAGTATCCTGCAGCCATTTATAACCCAAAACAGTGGTCATATAGGTCGCTGATGCCTCTTTTGTTTGGTTTGTGACGTATTTGTGGATGTTTGCAGACACACCCTGCTCTCCGGTGGTGCCCTGGGGGCCTGCTGACAGTCGGGCTCCACCTGATGCTGTTTTAATATTGAGATAAAGCCCACAGAAGCATGTCTGTGTTGTGAAAGGCCTGGAGGTGGCCAGTAAACGCTGTCAGTCTGGATTAAATTGATTTTCAGTTTCCCGAGGCGATGCATGATCATTCTCTCCATCCAGACGGACTCGCATCACCTGCAGTTTCATTTATTTTCAGCTGCAGGTTTTGGACAGTTGTGTTGTTTTCCTGTGCTTTACTTTAATGCTTCTGGAGCTCAGCGTTTGACTGTGTTCATGGCTTCATTTGTCTTTATTGAATGCAGATGTATCCTCTAATTCATTTAGCGCTTGATTGTATTGTATTTGGAAACTGAATTTGTGATGAACTTGTTTATCGGTCAATTTGATATCTCTATTAGTGAATATCTGCTTTACTTGCTTATGTAAGATGAAAAATGTACCAAAATTTGTATTAATAGATGTTTGTAAATTGACTAAGGGTGACACGGATGCTCAGTGGTTAGTACTGTCAACTCACAGCATGAAGGTTGCTGATTCGCATTTCTGTGTGGAGTTTGCATGTTCTCCCCGTGTTGGCGTGGTTTTCCTCCCAGGTGCTCCGGTTTCCCCCACAGTCTAAACACATCCGCTATAGGGGAATTAATGAACTAAATTGGCTGTAGTGTATGTGTGTGTATGGGTGTTTTCCAGACAAAAGAAGAGAGATTAAAGGGGATTTGTTTTAGGAATATTGAGCTTAATTTGGAAATATTACAGAAATGTTCTCATTACAGAAATGAAATAATTGCTTTTAATAAATATGAATAATTTGTAGTGTTTTTTTAATATTTGTTTTAATAAAATCTTATTACTTTTTTAGGTTTTTATACATCTATGTATTTTTTTTAAGTAATTAAATTTTTTATTATATTTTATATTAATTTAATATGTTTTTATAGTTATTATTTTTGTGTGTTTTTAAAAAGGTGCAAAAATAATAACAACAACAATAATAATGACTAAGAACAAGAAAAATAATAAAGTAATAATAATAATAATAATAATAATAATAATAGTAGGAGTAATATTAATAATAATAATAGAAAAAATAATAGTAATAATATTATTATTATTAATAATAATAATAATAATAATAACAGTAATATTAATAATGATGATAATAATAATAATAATAATAATAATAGTAGTAGTAATAATAATAATAATAATAATAGTATTATGAATAATAATAATAATATTATTATTATAATTATTATTACTACTACTACTATTAGTATTATTAATATTACTATTATTATTAGTAGTAGTAGTATTAATAATACTAATAGTAGTAGTAATAATAATAATAACAGTAATATTAATAATAATAATAATTATAAATATTATTATTATTATTATTACTGTTATTATTATTATAGTCATCATTATCATCATATTATTATTGTTTATTATTATTATTATTATTATTATTGTAACTTTTTATTTCTTTTTTTTAAATAAGGATTTAAAAAAATAGTTTAATGTTAATAAACTATAATAACCCCAACTATGACTTTTCTGAGTAATTGGAATTAATTTTTGTAATTAATATTTAACATTTAATTATCTCCTATTCTAATTTCTGGAGACCTGGGATGGGCTAACACCCTAGCAACCAATCAAAACACCCTAGCAACCACAAAGAAACATGCTTAAAACTGCTAGGAAAGACGATGATATAATTGCCCTTCATTCATTCGTTTTCCTTCGGCTTAGTCCCTTTATGGATTACCTTCTAGCTGCAACACAACACTGGGAAACACCCATACACTCTTGCATTCACACTCAGAAACTCTTGCAAACACTACCGCCATTTTAGCTTATCCAAATCACCTATACCACATGTGTTTGGACTGTGGGGGAAACCGGAGCACCCGGAGGAATCCCACACCAACACGGGGAGAACATGCAAACTCCATACAGAAATGCCAACTGACCCATCCAGGGCTCGAACCAGCGACCTTCTTGCTGTGAGGCGACAGTGCTAACCACTGAGCTTGACATTCATATATTATAATAGAAATTATTTAGAATTGGATTTTCATCATCAATGAAGAACAGTTATTCTTGTGGGAAAAAGATATGTTGTATTTTTCCGGGTCCTTTGATGAATAGAATGTTCAAAAGAATGCAGCTTCTATTAGAATGTGAATCTTTTGTAAGATTTTCTAAACGTCTTCTTTTGATCAGTTCCTTTGATCTGTGTGTGTGTGTGTGTGTGTGTGTGTGTGTGTGTGTGTGTGTGTGTGTGTGTGTTGTGGAAATAAAGTGGTTTGTTTGAGAGGGTTTGGAGGCTGTAATGTTGTCATCGGCACATTGCTCTGCTCCAGTGTTCAGGATTTCCTGTTTGATTGGATCTCAATAAGGAAGTCCCAATAGACCTGGCACAGTTCCTGTTTCCAAGTTCACATGCACACCACAAGGCTTTCATCGGCTTGTCATCATATTTGTTTTTGTTTTGTTATATTTTAATTTAATAAAAATTTTCTTATTTAATTCATTCATTCTTATTTCATTCATTCATTTTCCTTTAGCTTAGTCCCTTTATTCATCAGAGGTCATCACTGTGGAATAAACCGCCTGTTTTATTTTATTTTTATTTATTTAATTTTATTTTGTTTATAATTTTTTTTCAATAATTTTTATTTGTTTTCTGTTGTATTTCTTTTTTATTTTATTTATTTCTATTCTTTTTATTTTATTATATTTTTCTGTTGAATTTTAATGTCTTTTGTGATGTTTTCTTTTCTTTTATTATTTTGTGAAATATTTGTTAAATTATTTTCCTTTACATTTTCTTTTAATATTTTCTTTATAATTTATATATTTTGCTGTTATATTGCATTATTTCCTATTATTTTATGTTTTGTAATAAATTATTTTCTTTTTATTATTTCTTGTTAAATTTTTTTATATTTTTTTTATTTAAATTCTTTGTATTGTATATTTTTTCTGTTAAATTTATATATTTTTTTATATATATAATTTTATTTTGAAATGTTTTTAAAATTATTTTATATTTTCTTTCATTATTTTCTTTATAATTTATATATATATATATATTTTCTGTTATATTGCAATATTTCCTATTATATTATGTTTATCTGTTATTTTATATTTTGTTAATAATTATTTTCTTTTATTATTTCTTTTTATATTTAAATTCATTCATTTTATTTTCAGCTTAGTCCCATTATTAATCTGGGGTTGCCACAGTGGAATGAACCGCCAACTTATCCAGCATATGTTTTACGCAGCGGATGCTCTTCCAGCCGCAACCCAACACTGGGAAACACCCATACACTCTCATTCACACTCATACACTATTCAATACCCCATGTATTTGGACTTGTGGGGAAAACCGGAGCACCCAGAAGAAACCCACGCCAACACGGGGAGAACATGCAAACTCCACACACAGAAAATAGCCAACTGACTCAGCTGAGGCTCGAACCAGCGACCTTCTTGCTGAGAGGCGATTGTGCTACCCACTGCGCCACCGTGACGCTATTTTATGTTTTGTTATAAATTATTTTCTTTTATTATTACTTGTTTATTTTCTTTTCTGTTATGTTTTATTTTATTAACATTTGTTATATTTAATTATATTATTTTCTGTTTTGAAAACAAATAAATAAATAAAATATTTTTTAAATTTCAGGTTAAATATTTTAATAAATGATTTGTAATTGTTTTAATCATATTAGTATCACATTAGGGTACATGGTTTATATTCTGTCTTTTAAGCAACTAAAAGTGTAAAATGTGCACAATTTTAATATAGCCCAGATATTTGAATCTGCATAATTATTTTAATGATGCTGTGTGTGTGATATTTTAAGCCGTGGAGCTGGAATTACTCTCATTTAATCCTCTATTTCAGTGCCGTTCTGCCCACAGGACTGAAACTGCTTATTGTCTAAATTGGTTTAATGAGGGTGTAGAACAGAAATCTCGGCTGTAAATGGAGCTGGTTTGATGTTATCTGGGTTCGAGTTTTCTTTGACCAGTCGTCCGGTTGGGTTATTCTGCTCTGTGACGCTCTGGTTTGCTGAAAACGAGAGAAATGCAGAGTATTCCTGTAATGACGGGTGTGTCTTGGAGGGTTTGAGGATGTTTTTGGAGTCTGTGGTTTTTCTTTCTTCATGCAAGACTGTCATTTAGAAGTCAACAAATCTCCAGTGTGTCAAACACACACATCCACATTTGACATTTTTTATCATGCACGGATGAGATTCACAAACATGAACATCATCATATTTAACCATTTAAACAGGAGGACACTATATAACACTATTTTATCTTAATTTATTTTATTTTATATTTTATTGCAATTTTGTATTTTTAAAATAAAATTTTATTTTATATTTAATTTAATATTTAGTTTTTTATTTATTAATTATTTTATATAATTTTTTATTATGTTTATTAAATGTTTTTTATATTTAATTTTTATTAACTTTTTTATTTAATTAAAATTAGATATTTTAAATAAATGTTTTTTTTAAATGTAATTTAGCTTAATTTAAATTTTTTTAATTTAGTTTCATTTCATTTAGTTTTTTATTTTATATTTAATTTCATTTTATATTTTATTTACTTTTCATTATCTTTAAATTTTATTTAATTTTATGGATTTAATGTTTTTTAGATTTTTTTTTTTTTTTTTATTTAATTTAATATAATTTTGTTTTTTGTTTTATATTTAATTTTATTATATTTAATTTAAATTTATTAGTATTTTATTTTATATTTTACTTTATTTTTTAATTAACTTATTAAATTGTATTTTATTTAGTATTTTATTTATTTATTTATTAATGTGTGTGGTTTTGTCAGTCGCATGAGACAGTAAGAGCAGCATCTGA
>CAIGQZ010032237.1:2681075-2692633 GCA_903798205.1 Danio tinwini | reverse complement strand
TGTGTGTGTGTGTGTGTGTGTGTGTGTGTGTGTGTTCACTACATCAGTTTTAGAGTAGACCACTGCTGGTTTTTGACATCAGTGTTTCTGTTCCTCTGATGTTGATCATTTCCTGGAGTCGATCTTCAATATCAGCTGTCATCTCATGTCTTTTCTGATGCTGTATCTCTGTCATAAGGTCATGAGGTCTGCTGTGGTGAATCTGTCCTCCTCATACTGTTGAACTGTACACACACACACACACACACACACACACACACACACACACACACACACTGGTAATTGGTGTTTTCCTGCAGTAATCATCACAGACACACACTCCTCTGTACTTCTTTCATCTCTGATTGAACACCACAGGAAACATGCAGCTGCCTATTAAACACTGCTGCAGGAGCTGCCCACATCCTGAACCATGCACTCCTCTACATCAGAACCAACTAATCTGAGCAAAATCTCCAGAATCTGTTTGCGACACCCACTTAAATCATATACAGTCTTAAGGGGCCGTTCACACAGAATGCATTTTTGGTGGCAGGGTGGCTCAGTGGTTAGCAGCAAGGAAGAAGGTCATTGGTTCGATTCCCAGCTGGGTCAGTTGGCGTTTCTGTGGGAGTTTGCATGTTCTCCCCGTGTTGGTGTAGGTTTTTTCCAAGTGGTCCGAACAGTCCAAACATTGTGAAAATAAGGAATATGCCCACCATAATAAGGGATAACCCCCCCCCCCCGCCCCCCACAAAAAACCTCCCCAAATGCCTAAATATGTTCTTCTGGAGCAGTTTCATTGTAAATAAGGCTGTACTCACACTATGTACAGTTGCCTTGAACCGGGCCAAAGCACGATTGTCCCCTCTCCCGTCTCCCCCGACGGCCCGCACTCACATTATATTCGCGCCTGTGCACGCTGCTGTCATCGATGATGCGCTGCTCAGTAAGCGCTCTCACTCCGCACAGTGGAGATTTCTTTAGTTATGTTGTTTAAGTGATTTGATATGCGGTGACACAGTTTAATATTTCATTGAACAGATCAGCCACTTTTGACGCTCATAAACTCATAAAGTCCTCGTGCTGCAGGAATTAGGAGGTTTGCTGAAGCTACAGCTGTCGTGCAGTGAGGGGTTTGCATCTTTAATAATCTACAACAGTTTGCTTTCATTGAACAGTAAGAATGATTAATAAATCAATATGAAACAGTCCCTTATAAGTCACGTCTCGCTTTCAGTTTCGGGATCAGGCACGCTTGCACTCACACTGTAAGTGTACCGCGCCTGAGCCCAAGTAAACCACGCTCAGGCCCACCTCTTCCAACCGGGCCAGGGCTGCCCAAGTGAACCGTGCCTGAGCTTGATTCAGAGCACTCACACTTCTCAAATGATCCAGGAAACGGGCCTGTACTATGTGATAGCATAGTGTGAGCGCGCCCTAAAGTTAAACGGTCAGTAATGTGTGTTGTTACGTTTCACGTATGTTTTGTTGTTTGTTTTCTGTTTTGCATTCTCTTCTCTCTTCCGTGTCTATTTTGTCCTGTTTTAGGTGTGCGACCATTGGTCGAAAAAGCTGTCAATCACCATCATGATGCAATCGGCGCGCCAATCAGGAGCTGGTCCGCCACGTATAAAATGCTTCACAGCCAAACTCCTCATTTGTGTTGGCCAGCCTGTTCATTTGTGTTTGTTTAATTTGGTTGCTGTGTGTTTAGTTGTTTCTCGATTAAGTGATCGATTTATTAGATAAGCTTGTGCACCTCAAGTTAGTATCTATTGAGAAGTTGAGCGATCTTTATGAGAATTGGATTATCAAAGTAGCTCTTGTTTTGCTAATGGCTAACAGTGTGTACTTTACGAGAAATCTAGTGACTCTGAGCAGCATAGTGTTTTTCTGTTAGTTAGTTTCTGTTAGTTTGGAGTAGTTACGAAGTTTAGTTAGGCATCGCGCTGAAGATTACAGTTTAGTTTCTGCATTTTTTTTGTTCAGTTAGTTTAATAATAATAATAATAACAATAATAATAATAATTCCTTACATTTATATAGCGCTTTTCTATACACTCAAAGCGCTTTACACATTGGGGGAAAACTCTTCATTCACCACCAGTGTGCAGCATCCTTCTGGAAGACGCAACGGCAGCCATACTGTGCCAGACCACACACCACACACCAGCTGATTGGTGGAGAGGAGACAGAGTGATGAAGCTAATTATGATATGGGGAGGGTTAGGAGGCCATGATGAGCAGAGGCCAGTGGGCAAAGTTGGCCAGGATGCCGGGGTTAAACCCCTACTCTTTTTCCAAGGACATCCTGGGATTTTTAAAGATCACAGAGAGTCAGGACCTCAGTTTAATGTCTCATCCGAAAGACGGCGCTCTGAGCAGTATAGAGTCCCCGTCACTATACTGGGGCATTAGGACCCACACAGACCGCAGGTTGAGCACCCCCTGCTGGCCTCACTAACACCACTTCCGGCAGCAACCTAGCTTTTCCCATGTGGTCTCCCATCCAGGTACTGACCAGGCGCAGTCACGTAACAGTTTAATTTTTCTATCATTTACAAAAGAAAAAAATAAATAGTATATTCGCTGTGCTGCACGGTGGCACAGTTGGTTGCACGTTCGCCTCACAGCAAGAAGGTTGCTGGTTCGAGCCTCAGCTGGGTCAGTTGGCATTTCTGTGTAGAGTTTGCATGTTCTCCCCGTGTTGGCATGGGTTTCCTCCGGGTGCTCCGGTTTCCCCCACAAGTCCAAAGATATGTGGTATAGGTGAATTGGGTAAGCTAAAATTGTCTGTAGAGTATGTCTGTGAATGAGTGTGTGTAGTTGTTTCCCAGTGATGGGTTGCGGCTGGAAGGGCACCCGCTGTGTAAAACATATGCTGGATGAGTTGGCGGTTCATTCTGCTGTGGCAACCCCTGATAAATAAAAGACTAAGCCGAAAATGAATGTATGAATGAATGAACTTTTACATCAATATCAGTTCCAAAGCAATTGACCAATCAGAAGAGCTTGTAGGCGGGGCAAGCTTTGTGAGCTTCTGTTTACATTTGCTGGTTGGCTGGTCTTTGGGTCTCTTTTATTCTTAAATTGACAGTTCACCCAAAGATGTCAATTCTGTCGTTGTTTTCTCACCCTACACTTTCTTTCCTTTTACTTGTTTTCTTCAACATTCCTCACAATATTTTGCATTTATTTAAATTGTGTTCAACAGAAGAAAGTGTATAGTATTAATATAATATTTGTAATAGTTTACAACTCTTTGAGAGTGAGAAAATAAGGGGGAGATTAGTCTTTTTTTGCGTTAACTATCCCTTTATTTAAAGTGAGTCTTACAATGAAGCGGTTTTTGTTATGACTTGTTTTTACAGTATATAATAGAAGCTAATTGTCGAGGAGTCTCCAGAATATGTCTGTGATGTTTTATAAAAGCACCTCACAAATCAAATATATCATGCTCTGAATGGCGCTATTTTGTTGGAAGCAAAAATGCACAGCTTTTTGTGTGTCTCTTTAAATGCAAATGAGCTGCTGCTTCCCGGCCCTTTCCAGATGTGGGCGGAGCCATTATAGCTTTTGCCTCAGTTACTCTAACAAAAATGTTTTTTAATGGTTGGACAGTATGAACTCCTGCTCGATGTTTTTTAGAGGGCACAGACAGAGATATCAGAGATGTAATTTGTCAAATATACACATGGTTATGTCAAAAATATGTTTTATTTAAGAAATAGTGTTACTGGTATAGAGAATAACTTCTGCTTTAGCCACTTTGAGCTTTTCAGATCTTTTTCATGGGATAGATAAGTCCTAAAACTTGGAAAGGCCACAAGTATTTTGCATGATCATATTCTACATCCCCTTATACAAACTACCTTAATAACTATAAATAAGCATCAAATTAGGAGTTTATTAAGATTAATAGCGATAATTGTACCTTACAATAAAGTAATTTTCATCCTTTTGTGTTCTCTAGATGTAGGCTTACACACATCCTCCATATATATGAGGAACTTCATGTTATTCATGTCGGGGAAAAAATGACCTCAAGGAACAAAATCTGGCCTCAAGAATGTGTTTCCCACCCAGTGAGAGTCTTAAACTGGTCAGGCTGGTCATCTGAACACATTGGGCTCTTTCAGTCCCTCGCTGGCCTGTTTTCCTCTCTGCTTTATGAGCAGGAAATTGCTCCCCTCCTGGATGTGTTATCTGTGCTGTTAGTATGCATGAATGTGTTTGGGTGGAGCCTCGACTGCATGTCTTTGTCAGTCTGTCCTCATAGAAAGAGAGACTAAAGCTTTACAGAGAGACCAACACAGAAGACTTTGAGATGAAGTTCAAGTCAACATGATAAATAAGTAGCCTTTTCATAATTAGAAGTTGCATTCAATGTTGTGAATAAACCTGTTTTTAGATTATTGTAGTATGGTTTACAGTTATTGTTTAGTTTTTATGCATCTATAATTAATTTAGCAGATTACTAGTGCTTTTTCTTTGGAATTATTTGTGAATTTACCCTCAAATTATGAGTGAAAAATGTCTCAAAGTATATGCATTTTTGAACATTTGATATTCACTCTCAGAAATAAAGGTACAGGAGCTGTCACTGGGGCAGTACCTTTTCAAAAGGTACATATTTATACCTGAAGGGTCCATAATAGTACCTCAAAGGTACTTTTTAGGTACACTTGGGTACTAATATGCACCTTTGAGATATCATTGTGGACTCTTTGGGTACAAATATGTACCTTTTTGAAAAGGTACTGCCCCAGTGACAGCTCCTGTACCTTTTTTTTTTTACATATATACTATACCAATTCCCTATTCTATAGTTTTTGACTATACTGTGTTAGATTTTACATTTAGCATCCATTTGCGCTGAACACGCAGTGAATGCAATGCATAGAGATTCAGGCCATTAAACAGCTGATCCACTCCGAGTTTTCCAGCACTCTCCGAAATCACTAGATCTCGGCTGCCGGATTAACGTTCTCTCAGATTAACATGCTCTCATCGGCGCCATTATTTGTAGCTTTAAGTGGTTTGCAAACCGGTGTACTTTTCATTGCTTCTTTCCCAAACTTCAGCCGTTTGCAGTTATCACGAGAGGGGTCTGGCTGCAGCCTCGGTGCAGATGCAGTCTGAGCTGCATCCAATGCTTTTGAATGGGCTCACCTAACCCCACCCCTAACCCCACCCGTAACAGTGACGTCACTAGCTCCATTGAGTGTATTGTGTCTGACATTGCATCTCTGAGAGATGCAATCTCAGCTTGCATCATAAAGGCTGCATCCAGATACTATAGGTTATTGCAGTCACACATCTCCCTGTCATCTCAACTAGGTGCGGCTGAAAAGCATGAGCGTGTTCCTCCATTGGAAATAACCAATTTACACGAGCTTGCCTTGGAATTATTTGTGAATTCACCCTCAAATTATGAGTGAAAAATGTCTCAAAGTAAATGTATTTGTGGACATTTGATATTGTGTTGCCATGTGGTTGCTCTCAAATATAAAGGTACAGGAGCTGTCACTGGGGCAGTACCATTTCAAAAGGTACATATTTGTACCCAGAGAGTCTACAAAGGTAGTTTTTAGGTACACTTGGGTACTAATATGCACCTTTGTGGACTCTCTTGGTACAAATATGTACCTTTTGAAAAAGTACTGCCTATGCAAGTTGTTCACTAAAGTAGGCATCATTGGCGGCCATGCGCGCTGTCTGTAGTAAACAAACAGCTCGCGGTCAGCTCATGTGTGATTTTTGCGGCCGTGAATACATCATTACATTAAGACAGTAATGAAATTTTGGGAGAATTATACCTTATAAATACAGTATGTCATGGGTGACCAACCCTGTTCCTGACGATCAACCTGCAGATTTCAGCTCCAACCCTGATCAAACACACCTGAACCAATTTATTAGAAAGTGAGGAGCGCTTGATAATTACAGGCAGGTGTGTTTGATATGGGCTGCAACTGAAAACTGTGGGAAGGTCGACCTCCAGGAATAGGGTTGAGCACCCCAGCAGTATGTGATACTTTTAACGCCATTTGGATGTGTCCACGTTGCTGTGAAGTCTTGTGCATTCGCCTTTAAACGGTCACATTTTTTGAGCTGTTGACAGTCATATATGTGTCTCACGCTGCTATAAACACATTATAGGACACATATATTGCACTAAAAAGTGAAAATTGATTGTTTTTTGCATTATTTTGAGCAAATTCGTTCAAAACAAATTTTTGAAGCTGCGTCACGGCAATGAGATACTTGCGTGTAAATCCAGCGTGGAGATGGATGTCTGTACCTGGCAGTACATCATGACGTCTCTGAGGGTGCGGCATTAATTCATGAGAAAGACTTGGTTCAAACCAATCAGCACACTCTATTGTGTATGACGTGCAACTTCATTAATATGCACGATAGACAGAGAGACGGCATGCTGTGTTGCCAAAACAAGTGAAAGAACCAGAATTTGGACACACGGGTCGTCAGTGTTGCATTTATCAGTGCGCTGTGTTTATTAATGTGCTGCAACGAAGGTTTTGTTTTCATTTTCCCGCTGTGAGAGCGCTGCTGGACTCATGTGGATTACAGTGCATGCGACAGAAATGCGTTTCTAAGGTCAACAAAATGATGAAATCTGGATTTGCTGCTCGTCTCCTTTTAAAAAAAAGACACAGCTCCAGAGTGACTGTCCTGTCTCTAAGTGTGTGCGATCAGTTCTTTGTTCATTCAGATGACAAAGGTAGTTTGTATTGTCAGCAGTGCTTTTTCAGTTTTTAAAGACATACTATAGTCAAAGCGATTTAGTTAGTAAGTTTACAGTATGTTAATATCACTGCAATATTATAGTACAATATTATAGACTTAAAGATCTGCTGCAAATGCTGCTCTCCGAATAGAAACATGATCAAACTATTCCCGCCGTGCAGGATTTTTGCCGCATTTTGTGACAGGATAGTCTATACACACGGCTTTCTGACGCTACCTACCGAGTCATCCAAGTTACCGAGAGATGAGGAGGATTTTTTTCCCCCATTCGCCGTGCGGTAACAAACATTGGATTAGCAGTTCCTCGCATACAATATGTCATTTGTCACAGGCAACATGCAGGAAGTGTTCCTGAATAAAAAGTGAAAGTGCCAAACTGCAGTTAAAGTCGACAAATTGATTATTGATTCAATTGATTATTTGATTATTGATTCAATTGATACAAATTGATTATTTGGCAAGTAATTTGTTTACTGATGTCCATGTAAACACAGTCACTGTCTTTCTCCACTGTGTTTGTTTTGCCTTGCGCGTGCCCAAACGGAAACTCCCATAATCCTTCCCTCTTTCTCTCCCCCGACACTCCCACCTAAACGGAGCTGGTCACACCCACTTTTCCTGACTTTTTCCAAACTAGAGGTGTGAAAACAGCCTGCTGAGACAGGGGGTTTCATGGCCCTTTAAGCTTCTCTCCTGATCTTGAAAATAGAATTGGCTGAATCACAGAAAAGCTGAATTAAGATCGCGTGTAGGGTAGAATTGAGATTGCGAACTTTTTTCGATTAATTGTGCAGCCCTAGTTTCCAGGGTGTTGCTATGTACCTCAGTGTTCAGGATTTTTGTTCAGATGTTGCTAGGTGTTCAGAGTTGTTGCTATGAAGTTACTATGATGATGTTTTGGGTGATTGCCAGTGCGTTATGTACCTGGGTGTCTGTCTTTTTTTTTTGCATGTTGCTAGGGTGTTCAGAATTGTTGCCAAGGTGTTGTTATTGCTGTTTTTAAGGGTTACTATTGCTATGCACTTGGCTGTTACGAGTTTTTGTTTACATGTGAACAGCTATAAAAAATATCTACATTTTTAAATGCATTTGAAATGTTTTTTTGTGTTTATGTAATGTATTTTAATTTAATTTTAGTTTAAAGGGCACCTATTTCACCCCTTTTTAAGATGTATTATTAATATGATGGTTCTTCTGAGTGTGCCAGTTTAGGTTTAGTTTAAAACACAATTCAGATTTTTTTATTATGATGTGTTAAAAAGTGCCATTTTGGGGGCGTGTACACAGTTTGTCGTTTTAGGGGCGTGTTGCTTCACATGAAAATTAGTTTCGACCTCCCGCCCAACTTAACAAGACAGAGAGAAGCAACATGAGTGAGAGGACCAGCATTCAGCTGTACATGTACGACTTGGACACAGACCAAGCAGAGACTACAAAATCATTTGTGTCTTTGTATAGTTTTACAGCTAACTGTGTGCTAGTTTAAAGCTCTGAGCTTGTAGCCTACACCGAGACTAATAACCAAGCAGACTGAATTAACTTTGACTTAAGGGCATCACACACCGGATGCACCACGACACGGCTCGCACATGACAGTTGAAAGTATCGCACACTTGCAGCGCCGGTGTGTGTCACCTGATAGAAACTTATGTTTAGAATTCAGAAATGCATGCTGCTGCGTGACGCGACGCTACTTGTCACCGAGTGGCACTTCTGGTGTACGACCTGCTTGAGGCTATAACTAAAGGGCGTCATACACTGGATGCGCCGCTCAGATCCACGACACGACACACCAGACGTGCACATTCGCATGTTATTTAAAATGAAACTATTCAGATAACGCTCTGTGGTGCGGCAGAAATATGAACAATGTCCTGAGCAGGGCCAGCACGTCCATAGAGGCGACATAGGCGGCAGAATAGTGAGCGAACCCCCCGGTCCTCACTTTCATTCGCGACACCCTCCTGGTCCTCACTTTTATCCGTTTCAACGCGAAATGCATGGCGATGCATTGTTAGTTCGTTATTTCCAATGGAGGGACGCGCACGTGAGGCAACGCGCTCGCACTGCTTCTGTGACCGCGGGAAATGCAAACGGCGGAAGTTTAAGGAAGACGCAATGATAAGTACACATGTATGCAAACACACCAAAACTCACAAACACTGGCGGCCAGGAGAGCGAAAACCTGGTGAATGTTGAGCCCAATGAGCCTTACATCTAAATATAGAGCAGGGGTGTTTTTTTGGTGACGTCGCTTTGACTCACAAGCTGAAAATGGCGGACGTGAAACAACATACTGAGGATATGGTAATGTGCACCTGTCAATCAATATTGGTGGGCGGGGGGACCGCACTCTTACGTCAAGTTGCGGTCGGTCTCAAAACCGCTCCAATTGGTCCACCTTTTTTATGTTGTTAAATTGAAAAAAAAAGGACTGGGTGTGTTTATATCACCCCAATATGACGCTCTATACACTATACCTACACATATGTCTGTCCAAACAGCTTGAAAAGGAGATTTTCTCCATAGGTGCCCTTTAAGGAAATATTCTCTTGATGCATTAAAATGAAAATATATTTTATGTTGCATCTTGTACATCACTGTACAGAAGCTGTTGGCAAGTGTGAATCTGAGTCTGACTGGATATGGAAGTGTAGCGATGCTCTCCAATGTCTGTGCGACGTTATTATTATACAGATGTGTGGCGCTGCTCGTCCTCTCAGGTAAAGTCTGTGTGTGTGTGTGCGCGTGTGTGCGTGTGCGCGTGTGCGCGTGTGTGCGTGTGCGCGTGTGCGCGTGTGTGCGTGTGTGCGTGTGTGTGTGTGTGTCAGAGACACACAGTGTGTCAGAGACAGTAATGAGCAGAATCAGTGGCAGATGTCAGAGAGCTGCGGGTGTAAAGAGCTGCTGGATTATTCACTGCTGATTCTGCTTTATATAGGCTGTCTTTGCTACCTGTCATGAAGGAGCCACCGTTATACCTTAAAGTCAGTTCATTCATTCATTCATACATTTCTTTTCAAGGATCAGAAAAGTGTTCATTCTGCAATCGAGCTCTTTATTATCATAATTGTCTATTATTGAAGTGTTTAAATGTCTAATAATAGGCTACTGATGAACTTGTGTCTGATAATATTTGTGGTTGGTTTATCATAATGGTTCGCATGCTGCAGTGTTGTGTTCGCTCTGAATAATGTGTGCCATATGCATACCCAGATGACCTGCGACATGTGCCAAATATGTAAACCATGGGCACACTGTGTAGAATAATATATCCCATAATGCATTGCTCAACTCGACCTTTCCAACCCGTGTGCCAAATGAAGCAGACGTGATAGCGGCATATTTTAACATCTCATTATCAAGGTCAAGACATTTTTACAGTACAATTTCCAGAGATGTTCTCCTGGGGGCTGTTTGTTGAATTAAACCAGTTGTTTAAAGGCAGAAAATACCTTTTAATGTACAATTGAAGAGTTCAGATGCAAAAACCTCTCAGTGCTGTTGGACATTTCCATAGAAAATTAACTTTTTTTTTTTGCCTCCTGTGTTTATGTTGAGTTATTTGACTTTTAAGACCATGAGAAGGACTCATCCTGTGCTGTAAAAGTGAAACTACTGAACCTACACACAGGAGCCTGATAAAAATGCTTAGTTTAGAGGCTTTTGCATCTGAACTCTTCAATTATTTTTATATAAATTATATAGTTTCATAATATTTGTTTTACTTATTATATTTAATTTAACATCATTTCTGGATGGATGATTTGCAATAATCTTAATTTGCAATAATTTTAATTATTATTTGCTATTGTTTGTGCTTTGTTAAAAATACCTGCATGCAAAAATAAATACAATAAATATTCATTTTAAATAAATACCAAATAATGGAAATAGATTATAAAATAATAACAGAATTACTATAATCGAAAGGTTCAGATGCAAAAGCCTTAAGTGCTGTCTGAAATTTTCTTCTATACTGACCATTTATTTCAGGATCCTGTGTTTCTGACCAGTTATTTCACTGTTATGATGCTGAATATTTGATTCTCATTGCCTTTAAAGTAAAATATCTGACCAAAAACATAGGAAAAAGCTAATTTTAGAAGAACATTTCAGATGACATTTAGAGGCTTTTGCATCTGAACTCTTCAATTATTCGTTCATTTTCTTTTCGGCTTAGTCCCTTTATCAATCTGGGGTCGCCACAGCGGAATGAACCGCCAAATTATCCAGAATTTGTCTTACGCAGCGGATGCCCTTCCAGCTGCAATCCATCTCTGGGAAACATCCATGCACACTCATTCACACTCACACTACAGTCAATTTAGCCTACCCAATTTACCTGCACCGCATGTGTTTGGACTTGTGGGGGAAACCAGAGCACCCGGAGGAAACCCACGCAAACGCAGGGAGAACATGCAAACTCCACACAGAAACGCCAACTGACCCAGCCAAGGCTCAAACCAGCGACCTTCTTGCTGTGAGGCGACAGCACTACCTACTGCGCCACTGCGTTGCCAACTCTTCAATTATTTTTATTCAAATTATATAGTTTCATAATATTTGTTTTACTTATTATATTTAATTTAACATCATTTCTGGATGGATGATTTGCAATAATCTTAATTTGCAATAATTTTAATTATTATTTGCTAATGTTTGTGCTTTGTTAAAAATACCAGTTTTATTTTGCATGCAAAAATAAATACAATAAATATTTATTTTAAATAAATACCAAATAATGGAAATAGATTTTAAAATAATAACAGAATTACTATAATCGAAAGGTTCAGATGCAAAAG
>CAIGQZ010032237.1:2610536-2639647 GCA_903798205.1 Danio tinwini | reverse complement strand
AATCACCAGAAAATCCACCTAACACTCATAGAACCCATTTAGCAATAACCTAAAACACCCCTAAACCCATTTAGCAACACCCTATAAACTCCCCCAAACACCCTAGAACCTATGTAGCAACACCCTAATACTCACCCAAACACCATAGGAACCATTTAAAAACACCCTAGAAACCCCTAGCAACACCCTGGCAACTACACAAAACTAGACCACACCTGGCAAAGCCCTAAAATCCACCAGAAAATCCACCTAACACTTGTGGAACCCATTTAGCAACACCCTAAAAACACCCCTAAACACCCTAGAACTCATTTAGCAACACCCTAGAAACTCCCCCAAACACCCTAGAACCTATTTAGCAACACCCTAAAACACCCCCAAACACCCTAGGGCCCATTTAAATACACCCTAAAAACTCACCTAAACACCCTTGAAACCACTAGAAAAAAATAGCAATGGCTTAGAAGCTCTTACGTACCGTAACCTCCTTGTTGTTAAACAGACTCTTCAGGGAGTTATTGTTATTGCTTGCAATTTGTAAATCACTTTGACATTTAAAGATTAGCCCACTTTAAATTTAGGAGGTGGCAGAATGCTGTTATGATAAATTAGACATGCACTTTTCCTGGATGCTGTTTCTCACTTAGCGATAGCATAAAAACCACCCAAAACACCATAGAAACTCCCAACAACACTCCTCAAATCATGCAAAACGAGAACACACCTAACAAAGCCCTAGAAACCACCAGAAAAACCACTTAACACCCTAGGAACCCCTTAGCAAAACCTTGAAATAACCAGAAATTACTAGAAAGCAACTAGAAATCCTGCAAAATGGCAAATAGCAACCCCCCTGTTCCCAACAGCACACCACAAGTTGTTGTTGCAGTCAATGTGCAATACGTGAAGGCTTTTCATTATTGTATATTAATCCAGTCAGCCAACAACCACACAGCAGTTTAAAATATGCCCTTAAAGAACTTGCTAATCATCTTAACTCTTCCATTCTCAGAAAACACAGTAAAATCCAGTCCAACAGCAATCTTTCTCCATTCCCATCCAGGCAGAGTGCTGAGGGTCAAGGAGAGGTGAGCATGATCTATTTCAGTGCAGAAACGCAGTAGGAATGAAGTCAAACACCCCACATCATGCAAGCTTGAAGTTAGCCATAGTGTATGCCTCTCATGCTCTTTCTTTTCAAACATTTTTGCATTTTAGATGTTGCAGAGGAATGCCAGTGCTTCAGGACACCAGGCGGACTCACCTCTTGGGCGCACTCAAGTGACTGTTGAAAACCCAGCTCTCCAGCGTTACACCGGGAGCCTAAATTCACAAACCAATGGATGTCGAAACGGGACCAGCGATGAGGCGGATGCTCGATTAAAGCCGTCCCCATCCAAGCAGCAGGCCGAGCATCTGAGCACAGGTCTAGCATTGCATTCTGCCAAGGGTAGCAGCTCCTCAATACCTTACATTGACTGCAGTGACATAGATAGCGAATACGATGTGGTCAACGGCCGCATCACAAGGTCTCACTCACACACACATGACAATGATGAGGTTGAGCCAACAGGCCGTAGAATACGCAATGGGTATGGAAATGGCCAACACAATGGGGCAAGCAAGTCCAGATTTAGGGAGTCTCCCTTAAATACCCGCCGGTTGGTTCAGAGTTCAGATACCTTCAACGGTAGTCAGATATCTAATGGGTCGTTTTGTGGAAATGGATCACCACGTGCTATGCCTCTAAGCAGTACCTTGGTGGATGAATTGTTTCAAGGTATGGATAGACGTGGTTTGGTGTCACCTACTGCTCATTTAGTTGGTTCCCGAAGTGCAAACTGTAGTCCGGTGATGAGCAGTTTTCATAAAACAAGCTCCCTGAATAATCCAGAACAGATTGGGTATAGTGGTCGCAGACGATGGGATGATGGTAGCCATTACCTTAGCAATGGTCGATCTGGGAGCGAGGCTCAACATTATGGGAGCTACTCCCCAATTGTCAATCGATCTCCACACTTGCAGAAACTACAAAACGGCATGCGTAACCGTTCTGATACTGACCCAATGATTCTAAGCCAGTTGAGTTCAACCAATGAGCCTCGATCTTTGGTCTCCAGGGCTGAACGTATGGCTGCCATTGAGAGACGTGTAGCTGCTAATGGGATTGGAGCATCTGGCCAATCTCGATCCAGCAATGTCCAGCGCCTCTATGGAAGCAGACTGAGTGCTAATGATCACAGTAGCCCAGTGCACATGATTGATGGTTCTACTAGTAGTGGAACTGAGTCTAGTGATACTGAGTCGGATGCAGGCAGCAACTCCTACTGTCAGCCCCTAGTCTATGGAAACCCTGGGGCGGGCAATTCTTCCCCTTTGCCCCAGAGCAAGTTCTCCTTTGGCGGTCTGCAACTGGAGGATGAGGGCCAAGGGGGAGATGATGGATATAGATATCCCATCATTGATGATGATGGGGCACAGTTGTTCAACTGCTAGAGAGGATGTGCCTGGTTATCAGTTGATTTAATGCCAATTTTGCTATTTGGAGGCCCTGGTCTCTGGCTGCTTTTTCACTGCACAGTATGGTATGGTTCGGCTTGGTTTGCATTTCCAATGCAGTTTTTTAGTATCCCTTAAAATATAAATGTAAAATAATTTCTGGGTTTCTTAGTAGTGGAAGTCGTCATAGTTGGTAAACTTAGAGAGCAGTCAATGGGAGAGTACAACAAATAATTAGCTTTTTGCTGAAATTACTATTTATATACAAAAGGTTTGGTGTCTCGTGTCAGAGATCCAATGCTTCTGGATATGACAAATTTGACCAATGGGTCAGCAGTGTGTATACGTCACATTTTGATACTGATATGGATCACTTAAAACCTCACCCGAGGGTCAGGGTTTAATTTGTGCCGGAACACACCAGATCCAGATCCGGCACCTCTGACATCTGATCCAGCACCTCATTTTATCGTTCCCCCTTCTTAACCGCCCTCCTTTTCCGTCCGCTGTTCACTTTCACTTTCTTCCGCGACTCCCTAAACCTCTTCACTTTCGTCCGCGACACCCCCGCCCTGCTCACTTTTATTCACGACACCCCTCTGCCATCCACCGCACCAACCTCCCCCCCCCCTCCACTTTCAGGCTTGACACCTCTAACATGCCGGATTCGTTACCCCGATCTGATCCAGGACCTTGCAATTCACAAATTAAGCACTGTCGAGGGGTTATTAAAAAGTTACAAGGTACTAGGTATGTAATACAGCAAAAAGACCTCTCAGTTTAGCCGTACCCAACTGAACCATGCCATACCATGCAATAAAAAAAGGGCCTTTGAAGGATTGTTGTGTCATTTCTGTGCCGCTAGTGGCTCCAAACAAACATAGCATAGCCTGATGTAACATTACCTAGTTGCAATTTGGGATATGACTTTCTGTTTGGCAGATACAGGCAGTGTTTAGGAGTTAAATGTGGTGACACTAGTTGAGACTACACACTTAACATATTAACAGCAATGGTATTTTACAAGAGGCTTTAGCAAAAATGCTGTTCTACCTGAAGGAAATACTGTAGTATTTAGAAATATATATGCACAATTCTTAAATATTACTTTGAGATGATTAACTTAAGATTGAAGAGGAATTACTGCGAAGTGCCATGTCTGTGAATGTAGTTAATGGAAGTTTTTGTGGGATTGTTTAAAAAGGTTATCAATAAAACTGATAACCCATTGACTAATAACTACGTAATATTGTGAACTTTATCTTTATTGATAATCACGTAGAAAGAATGAACTACAGAAATATACAGAAATATGACATGCCTTTACTCAACCTGTAAATACCTTTGCTAGGCATAGCTTGCAGAAGCTAACATACAGTATGCTATTGCTACTGTATACTAGTGATATGACAACACATTTACAAGTTATGAATGTCGAGTGTTAGGCTTGCTAGTTTACAGTCGCAACTTCAAGTTTGTGATGGATAATTTTGTCTAAACTTGAACTGTGCTTCTGTTGTCATATAAACAGATCATGCATGCTGGAATGTGTGTTATGTTATAAATTAAGAGATTGTGTATACATGTTATTAGCATTTATCACACACATCTGATATTTTCACCCAAACATGCTGACTTCATCCTAACGTTTTATTATTTGCTAGTTTTTGAACTGGTTGAAGTTCATAGTTTATCTTTTATGTTTCTTCTTGGGGTGGTGATCTGGTGGCTTTGTCGTTTGCTTGCCCATTTCCCAGCATGCATCACTCCTTTAAAAACAATACAGCAACATTATAAAGATCTCATTTTGGTTTTTGTGCTTTGCTTCTTAATTTATTTTCCCCTTTAAACAAACTGCTCTGGCACACCTCATCAATGTCATCTGTTTGTGGTGCATTTGCATTTGCGATGCTTGATGTCCACTTGATTTATAAGCATATTAACCTGTGCTCAGGTTGCATTGCTTTCAAGACAATATACTCGCAGCATGTATCTCTGGAATGCCTCACCTTGTCTTTTTTTTCCTCTCTTTTCTGGAAGCATGTCAAACTGTCCTTGTCTGCAACTGTCCTTTTCATGTGTGTAAAAGCCTTTGCATTGACACGGTGTCCTGAAACGCAGTGGTCTTTTGAAGTGGAGATGGATGTAGGTGAGATTTGAACAGACTCAGAGTGAGAGTAAGTTTTGTGGCTCAGCATGTGAAGATTAGAAAGCTTTCCCAGAGCTGTCCCAAAATGCCCTTTAACTTATGTTCAAGCTGACCTTTTATCCTTGGTTTTAGTTTTTTGAATTCTGGTGCAATTGTGTTCACATGCTTTTACAGTCTGGTCTAAAGGTCTTTAGGCTGATTTATACTTCTGCGTCCAGTGATCATTGTGACCGATGGCGCCTGCCTTTCAAAGTGCCCTGCATTTATACTTCTTTGTGCTGTTTGTGCTGCTCTGCATTAACACTTCTGAAACGCTAGCTGACAGTAGGTTTTTATGTTCCTTAAGTTTCTTTGTGGGTATTTAGTTTTTTTTAATGCTACCTTAATGTACAAGTAGCTAAAACTTTTAAAGATTCAGACGCGGACGGGCAGCAACTTTAATCATAAGGTAAACACAAAACAAAACTTTCCATCTGGAGCTTCTTCACAGGACTCTACACTTGTAAACTCGCTCTGTAGGACTCGTGGCTCTCAGCACTACCCACACTCGTCACCGATACAAAGCTGACCAATCACAGAGCTTGTGCTATGTATTGTTGCAACTTGTAGTTCCATTTTTTGAGAGGTGTGCGTCACCGTCCTCGTCAGCCACAGTGAGAGCTATGCAACCGCGCAGAGGCTGTGTCGCACCATACGCGTTCGCTTGACAGAAGTATAAATCAGTCTTTAGGGCCGGGACACACCAAGTCAACACCAAAGAACTAGCACTGACGAAACCCAACTGTGTTGTTGCTTCTCGCCGGCTCACTTCTGGCTCCAGCTGGACCAAAGAACTGCCCGTGAACACACCAAACGGACGACATCTGACTAAAACAAGAGTGCGGTATCTGCATCTGCATGCGGGGATGTGTCTTTATGCACCACAGGGGGGAGTAGTGTTTTATTTTTATTCACAACAGGACATCTGAACTTTCAATGCACACGTGCAAAGCAAAAACAAAGCAGTGTTTAGTACCATTATCACATTAATTGTCACTCACAATATAGTTTGCAAATATTTGAGAAATGTAGCAAAATTACAGCCGCTGTCACAATCACCAGCCATCTAGCCCATGCAGATCAACCGAGAACTACAAATCTGTCACCAAATGAACTACAAATCCCATCGTACCTGTATTCACACACCAGTTGCAGTTCACCGACTGATTACACACACACAGCTGGTAACCCATCATGGACTGATTTCCTGGACTTTATATTAACCTCTCTCACACACACACACACACACACATTGCTGAGTCTTGTTGTTTGGTTATCCTGCAGCATTACAAAGCGTTAATCCTGTCTAGTCTTTCCGTGTTTAGATCCGTCCCTTTCTTGATTCCTTGCCGCATAGCATGACCTTTTGCCCTTTTTTGACTACAACCTTGGATTACCTTTGTGCTTCTGTTTTGCTCCTGTTTTGACCATTCCCTGTCAGACTACTCTTAGTAATAAAGAACTGCACATGGATCCTCATCTCCGTTGTCCCAACCAGTATGTAACCGCTGGCCTCTTTCTGTTCCTTGACTCAATTGTTCACATGCTATGCTGAATAACCAGTTAGAACACTGTCTTTAGCTGAAGCCAATTCTACATGTGGAACTGGTTAATGAGCTCCAATGTTAACCCAACAAGAGGCGATGTGTGGAACACGACAACCTGATTTCACCAAGTAGGACATGTTCCTGTATTAACATCTATGCTGATCCTAGAACAACATTCCCATCAGCCAATCAGAATTAAGCGATGCATTTACCATTTAGGGTTTAGGGGTAGGGAATAGGTATGGGTTACATTTTCCAACAAAAATGATGTTCCATTATCAACATAGATGTTAATCCAGGATTGCATCCTACTTGGCAAAATCATGACATGCGTGTGAAACACACCAAACCAACTAGCCTGACTGACAGACCAATGAGGCCCAATGGCCGACCATCAGCTTGGTGTGTCCCAACCCTTTTAATCTTTGCCTAATGCCAACTTTTCCTTACTTTTGCATGGCGATCTTATGTCAGTGAAAGGTCTAAGAAAGTGTTCGCAAAGCCATTTGCAAGACCACTGCTGTTCCTGGGCCTGTCAAAAAGAAAACATTGATCATATTTCTTGAAAAGCATTAGTTTTGAAATGATTGTACATAACCATCACACCCTCCCAGCATTCCCAATGATCTGTATTTTTCACTGTCAGTGACCAAAGTAGCATTCCTAGACATTTTTATTTTTTTGTAAATTACACTAAAATGTAGGTTTTATTCTTCAGTATGAAATGTATTTTAATGAGGTATGCTTAATGCTCCAGATATATTTCTGTAATATATTGTAACTGTACTTTTTAAGATACGCATAATTAACGGTGCAATCACATGTGCACAGTTCACCATAAGTGTATGTGTTTACAAACCATCGTACATATACGGCACTACTCTTAATACTCTAATGGCCCATTTTCACTGAGTGGTATGGTAAGGTACGGTTCGGTACAGTTTTATGGTTGTTTCCACTGTCAAAAGGTACCAAAAAGCGAACAGTATCGTACCACTTTTTGAGTACTCTTTACAAACGGTACCTAGCATGGCAAAAGGGTACCCAAAGGCGGAGCGAGACGCACAGCTGAACGCTGTTGGTTTACAGAGAAACGTCACTAGTGCGTAGTCAGAATGTAGCCAGGAGAAAGAAAACAAAGCCACAATACACAGCCGAGACATTACACCGTAATAATATATATATATATATATATATATATATATATATAGCAACGAGCCATGATCGACCTGAGCTTAAACAAACCTTATCATTGTTATGATGAACACGTGTGTCCTGTTTTTGATCAACACAGGTGTCGTGTTTTTGTTTTACGAGCCCATCTAAAAGTGTGAGCGGTTTCACTTTCTCCAGAGAGCTCGTGATTGCTCGCCGTGCGTCTATATTTGAAATAATGATTTTCCAGAGCTAATAATAATATGCACATGATTATTGAAGTGCTTCTGACATCCGATCCTATCAGAAACGGACAAACTCGAGTGTAATTTTCAAAAACAATGGAGCAAATAAATGTTTAAGCAACCTAAAACATGAACAAACTGCCATGTTTAATATTATGAACTGGGAATGACTGAATTACATTCTAATAAGACGTTACATGTGCTGCTGAAGATTACAGACACAGATGAGAGGTTTGCTCTGACTGTGGGCTATGTTGCATGTTGTTTTTGAACCCAAATAAGGACTTAATGTATGCTGTGTGTAGTTTAGCTATAATTGGTATTATATCAGAGACTGTAAGGGGCTGTATGTGTTCATATATGTTCATTTATTTATTTATTTTATATAATCGCAAATGTTACAGTAGGCTATTTCGCACTGATCTGCAGTTATAATCAAATCATGTTCATAGAAAGGTTAGTAATGAACATTTATGCAGTATGTATGTGTATAAAGCATCTGTTGTGTGAGAAGTGCTTCTCATATGATTTGTGAACGACCCGTACAGCTTTACTTTGACTCTTACTTGAGCGAGAATGACATCGACTGAAACTGTCATACATCACGCCCACCAAATTGGTACCATGACCCTTACTGACTCGTGCCGTACTGTACCACTCAGTGAAAATAAGCCATTACTAAGGATTTAAAAAGTTGTTTTAATTACTTCGTTACAATACTGTAGCACCTATAAATGGACTTTCTAAACGTTGTTCATTTCGTGTATGATTCTGTTATTTTTTTACAACTACAAATCCCCCATTTGTCTTACTTCTGAAACACTCTAACATTGTAAATTAATGTGTGTTTAGTAGCAATAAAAATTGGTTCTTGTGAAGCGCGGCTTTGTTTTACTCCGCTCACCCCTAGATGTTAGTGCCCCCCTTGTGAGTCTTGTTTTGTGGTAGAATAGCCGTAGTTTTTGTAGTTGTTTGTGTTGCATGTTTGACGACGCATATGTGTGCGTGAAAGCACAAGGTCTTTATCACCAGATTCTTCCAATAATGGCTGCAGTTCACATGTCGCATCCCATTCGTGCCAAGGCATGGGACATGAAAACGTTGCTAGGCAAGTATGTGAATGTACTTGTGTAGTGAATGTAGTGGTCTGAAGATAAAACTGCTCCCTTCCCCATCATCATCATC
This sequence comes from Danio tinwini, assembly GCA_903798205.1. NCBI lineage: Eukaryota > Metazoa > Chordata > Actinopteri > Cypriniformes > Danionidae > Danio > Danio tinwini. The sequence continues at coordinate 2,630,828 of CAIGQZ010032237.1, read as the reverse complement.
CAGGGAATTTGTCATGCATTTCGGCAGTGTCCTCAGGCGGAAATCCCAGACTGGGATGCTGTGACTCACTCATGTCTGGATCCCGATGTGGTGCTGTCAGCCGTAGTCCGTTTCCAAACACTAAGTGTGTCGTGGAGATTTACCCCACGGCCGTGAGCTTGATAAATCCAGAATCGTAGAGTGTTAAAGATAAAAATGGCAAAACTACCCTGCGGAAAAGACCGGAATTTGCATGCTTGTCTAAATTGGTTGGAACATCAAAAGCTGTGCATTTTACCAGTAAGACTGATAGGGATGTAACGATGAAAATCTATTCAAATATGATACTAGATGCATAAATTATAATACAATTGGAGTTTATATGAATCTATCTCTGATTTCTTTGTTTATTTAGAGAAATTTATATGGTATTTGGAGTTTGTAGTGTTCGTAAGTGTGATGCTTTGTTAGCAGTGTGATCTAGGCAGGGTTGCCAGGTACAAGAAAATTCTCCAACCCAATTATAATTCAAAACCCACCCAAAAAGGATGAAAAGTAGCGCATTTTCTGCACTTGTCCAATCAGAGTCAGTTGCTGAATTCCCACAAAGGGAATACGCATAATTATAGATATAGTACATGTACTGTCTGATTTTCTGCACACCGATAAAAAAGTGGGCGTGGCATTCTGCTCATTTAACAGGCAGTGTGACAGGCGATTTTTACTTGCTTGTATTGTTTTTATGGGTTGCCAGGTATGCATTCCAGGATCAATCTCCATTAAGTAATGATTCAGTTTAAAAATTATATTTGCAACAAAGAAACAATTTGGTAGCTAAAAAATTTATTCAAGTAGCTAAAAAACTCGTAACTTCATATTTTTTTTCCGGCAAAAGAGCCCAATTTGTACAGTACATGTTAAAGTAAGTGACTTTCTGCACACCAAAACAAAAAGTGGGCGTGGCATTCTGCTCATTAAATGTGTGATAGGAAATTTTTACTTGCTTGCATTGTTGTTATGGGTTGCCAGGTATGCATTCCAGGATTAATGTCCAAGTAATGATTCAGTTTAAAAAAAAAATCACAAGAAAGAAACATTTTGGTAGCTATAAACAGCTTCAAGTAGCAAAAAACTCATAACTTCATATTTTTTTCCGGCAAAAAAGACCAATTTTTACAGTACATGTTAAAGTACTGTCTGATTTTTCTGCACACCAAAACAAAAAGTGGCCGTGGCATTCTGCTCATTTAACAGGCAGTGTGACAGGCGATTTTTTTTTTCCTTGCTTGTATTGTTTTTATGGGTTGCCAGGTATGCATTCAAGTAGCTAAAAAACTCGTAACTTCATATTTTTTTTCCGACAAAAGAGCCCAATTTGTACAGTACATGTTAAAGTAAGTGACTTTCTGCACACCAAAACAAAAAGTGGGCGTGGCATTCTGCATATTTAATGTGTAAATTTTTACTTGTTTGCATTGTTATGGGTTGCCAGGTATGCATTTCAGGATCAATCTCCGTTGAGTAACAATTCAGTTTGAAAATTGTATTCGCAACAAAGAAACAATTTGGTAGCTAAAAAATAAATTCAAGTAGCTAAAAAACTTGTAACTTCATATTTTTTTCTGGCAAAAGAGCCCAATTTTTACAGTACATGTTAAAGTACTGCCTGATTTTCTGCACACTGATCAAAAAATGGGCGTGGCATTCTGCTCATTTAACAGGTGGTGTGACAGGCGATTTTTACTTGCTTGCATTGTTGTTATGGGTTGCCAGGTATGCATTCCAGGATTAATCTCCATTGATTCAGTTTAAAAAAATTATTTGCAAGAAAGAAACTATTTGGCAGCTAGAAAATAGTCAAGTAGCTAAAACACTTCAACTTCATATTTTTTCCTCCGCAAAAGAGCCCAGTTTTGTGGGAAAAGCATGACCCTGGCAACACAGAATTCTGGAAACAGTATATCACTGCTGTTTATAAGTGCCACCTGCTGGCAGAGAGAGAATCTGCATCTCATTCAGCTTCTCTGATGCTTCCTTCATGTTCAAGTTCCTTTAAGTAGTAGGTCAATAGTTTCACTAGTTTTTCAAGTCAGATAATTAAGTTTTTTGCTTCAAATTATGAATTATACAGTCTAATTTTGTTTAAAAGCTTCTCATGCCAAGAAGGTCGCTAGTTCGAGCCTCGGCTGGGTCAGTTGGCGTTTCTGTGTGGTGTTTGCATGTTCTCCCCATGTTGGTGTGGGTTTTCTCCGGGTGCTCCCGTTTCCCCCCACAAGTCCAAAGACATGCAGTACAGGTGAATTGGGTAGGCTAAATTGTCCGTAGCGTATGTATGTGAATGAGTGTGTATGGGTGTTGCCCAGTGGTGGGTTGCGGCTGGAAGAGCATCCGCTGCGTAAAACATATGCTGGATAAGTTGGCGGTTCATTCCGATGTGGCGACCCCAGATAAATAAAGAGACTAAGCCGAAATGAAAATGAATGAATGAATGAATTATTATTATTAACAAATTAACTATTGCATTAAAAAATATTTAAAATTATTTATAAAATAAAAAGAAATGTTTGCAAATGACAAATGAACAGCGAGCCGGTGGCGCAGTGGGTAGAGCCTTCGCCTCACAGCAAGAAGGTCGCTAGTTCGAGCTTCGGCTGGGTCAGTTGGCGTTTCTGTTTGGAGTTTGCATTCCCTGTGTTGACGTGGGTTTCCTCCGAGTGCTCCGGTTTCCCAGACAGTCCAAAGACATGTGGTACAGGTGAATTAGGTATACTGAAATTGACCGTAGTGTATGGGTGTGTGAGTGTGGATGTTTCCCAGAGATAGGTTGCGACTGAAAGGGCATCCGCTGCGTAAAACATATGCTGGATAAATTGGCGGTTCATTCCGCTGTGGCGACCCCAGATTAATAAAGGGACTAAGCCGAAAAAAAATTGAATGAATGAATGACAATGGAAACACATTTGCCTAATAAAATCCAGCATGAGCATCAAAAAAATTGGATTTTATTTTATGCAAATTCCTTTTTTTATATTTGGCACCAGTTTATGAGTAACAATTTTGTTAGATTTTTTTTTTTTTACTTTTTTGTAATTTCTTTTACTAATTGAATTAAAGCGGTGCTTTATTCACAAATGTTTTCCACACAATTGTCTTTGAATGTAAACGCTAAATCACTAAATATACATGCAGGAATTGCCTGATAAAAGGACACATTTTCATTTATTCTATCATGCCTTTAGTCTATTTTTAATGCTTGACTTCAGTGAATCGTTACATCCCTAATTGTAGCCTTGCAAGTAAATAATTCTTGCCGTTTACCAGTTAAGCTTTTCCAGCAGGCTAGTTTTACTGAACTGCACCCTAATACTAGCATTTAAAGTCATTTAAAGTGTCTAATTGTGCTCCTGGAGGGTCATAGTCGTACAAAGTTTATCCTTAACTCATTTAAACACACCTGAAGCAGCTGATTGATGAACTCCTGTGAATGTATGGAGCACAATCACACACTCCTGATTTACGTGCATCTAAATGATCATCAAGGCTTCAGCATGACCTGCCTGTTCTCCTTCAGGTCCAGTGAGCCGCAGTCCACAGCACAGCGAGTCTCCGTCTGCAGGACAGATGATGGTGAACGGCCAGAAGCAGAGTCTGAGCATCGGCCAGAGTCCTGACGGACGGCAGCCCTCTCCTCTCACCAGCCCGCTACTGAACGACGCCGGATTCATCCGCACAGACGACGAGGACGAGGTTCGGAGGAAGGTTTGTCTTTTGGGGAATGAGGATGGAGGGAATTATGTTGGATTTAAGTACATTTGTAGGTCACACTTTATTTTGACGGTCCGTTTGTTGAATTTAAGTTACATTGGAACTACTTCTCATTAGATTATAAGTAGACTGTTAGGTTGGGGTTAGGGTTAGTGTAAGTTGACATGTTCTTGCAAAGTTTCTTATGGTCAGTTAAATGTCTGTTGAAGGAGCAGTATCAGCAGATATTAAGCAGACAGTCTACTAATACTCAAATGGGCCATCAAAATAAAGTGTTACCCAGTTGCATAATGAGCACTTGTCATGTGTATTGCCTCTCCTTGTTGAATCACTGAATGCCTCCTCAGTTTTAAATTTGCTTTGGACAAAAGGGTGTGCTAAATGAAAAGTGCTCATGCAATCAAAACCAACCATATTGATTTTGTTAGCTCACATTGCTAGTTAAGTAGTGAACAATTCATCTTTACAATGAAAATGAGGAAAAGTGAGGGTTCCCACGCTTCTTGAAAGTACTTGGGCCCTATTTAACGATCTAGGTGCAAAGTCTAAAGCGCAGGGCACAAAAGCATTAAGGGCGTGTGAGAATCCACTTTTGCTATTTTAAGGACGAAAAGTTCTGCTTTGCGCCGCGGCACATGGTCTAACAGGGTTGAGCTTATTCTCTTAATGAGTTATAGGTGTGTTTTGAGAATAAACCAGAGTCTCATCTCTCATTCCCTTTAAGAGTCAGTTGTGTCACGCCATAGCGCATTTGCTATTTACATGGCGGACTTTGTAAGTGGAATAACTGAGCACTTCACTAGAGAGAAAACAGTTAAACAGACAATCTGCAGCGTGAGAATGAGCCTCCTCATTTTTTACTTTCACTCTCTTCCGTGGAAAAAAAAGGTGTTGTACGCACAGACATCCATTAGCCTACATAGTTAATTTAGTTTGTTAAACACAAAGATTTGTTTTAAAACTATTTCTAAATTCAGTTCTAATTTCCAGCAAACGAACAAATGAACAATAATAACGAAGTGTAATCAAAAAACTGAGTTATATCCAAACACACATGCTATGGCCCATATGGTCTAAAACCTGACTGGTGGGCAAATCTAAACATGCTTTTAATAAAACAAATATAAATGTGCATATAATAAATAATACTACTAATAATAATAACAATATACAAAAGCAAATTGTCATGAATAAACTGAAAAAGCCCCCCGAGATGAAGGCATAAAGGCAGTGGTTTTTATATTTATGTAGAAAATAATATTTTTTTGTAATATTTTAATTCTTTTTCATTTGTTAATATAGTTGTGTATTGCTGTACATCCTGTGTGTATTAAACAATGTTTAAGCGAGGCGCACAACTAACACGCTCTGCGCTGGACTTTAGACCTCCTCTCAGCTGGTCTATTGAGCAGTTTATTTTAGTTCCTCCAAAAAGCAACGCGTCAGCAATGCGCCTCCTTTATAGACCAGAATGCCTATGGGCGCACATATGACTGCAAATGCATTTGCTATTTAAACAGCGTGGTGAAAAATGTCAAAACGACACTTGCGTCAAGTGTCAAACAACAATTGCATCGCGCCTTGCGCCAGGTTTATGATGGGGCTCCTTGAATATCAGACATATGAATTCAAGGCCTGGAAAGTACTTTAAAACAAACACAGGTCCTTGAAAGTGCTTGAGTTAAAAATGTATGGTGCTATTTCAACAATTGTACTGTGCAACTTTCAAAAACTGAACGAAAAAACTAAGAAATTCTTTATATAAAAATGTTTAATGTAAATCTTATACAAGAACTATGACAAATAATGCATTATATTATTATTTCAGAAACCCTATTTGAATATTGCCAGTGTTGAATTCAACTCATTCTAATGAAGCTGTTTAAACATGACTGAAAATGGCATATACAAAACATTTAATGTAAATATTAAGTGTAAGTGGAGGGTGGCGCAGTGGGTAGCACATTCGCCTCACAGCAAGAAGGTCGCCAGTTTGAGCCTTGGCTGGGTCATTTGGCATTTCTGTGCGGAGTTTGCATGTTCTCCCCGTGTTGGTGTGGGTTTCCTCCGGGTGCTCCGGTTTCCCCCACAGTCCAAAGACATGCGGTACAGGTGAATTGTGTATGCTTAAATTGACCGTAGTGTATGTGTGTGTATGGAGGTTTCCCAGTGATGGGTCACGGCTGGAAGGGAATAAGGAAAATGTTAAGTATGGAAAGGACTTTCATGGGGTGTGATTTAAGGTGCTTGATTTAAAAAATAGTGGTGATTTAAGTCCTTGAATTTGGTGTCTGTGTAAGAGCGGATTAGCTCTTATACTATACTATAACTATACTATAACATAGTTGGACAATAATATAAGTGGATTATGATATAATTAATCATTTAAAACTATTAACAATAGTTAAATAGTTACACAGAAATAAGTGATTTGTATTCGCTGCTAATAGGGTTTCAAATTAAATAAAAAAATGACATGAACATGAGCAGAAACTACTCAATTTAATTTGTCATTCATTCGTTCATTTTCCTTCGGCAACACGGGGAGAACATGCAAACTCCACACAGAAATCCCAGCTGACCCAGTCGAGGCTCAAACCAGTGACCTTCTTGCTGTGGGGCGACAGTGCTACCCACTGAGCCACTGTGTCTTAAATTCAGCCCATATAAATAGTTTGCAACCACTCATACCTTAAAATAAAAGAGTGTATCCAGTGCATGATTTATTTCAGTGTGTGCCTGACCAGTTAGTTTCTTTCTTGAGCACCAAAAAGGATCATGTAGCTGTTTGTTTGTGCTGTCTTCGTCTCCTCAGCAGTGCATTTCAAGCACCCTTGTCTAATTCCCCCACTTAAAGTTTCTCTGTGCCTGGATTGAAGGTGCTCCAGACAAATTAATGTTATAAAGATAAGTGAAAAAGGCCGCTTTAAAAGGTTTTATCGTCACAGGTAGCGCTGGATTTTGGTCAAGTGTCTCTGTGGACGTCTCAGAATAGGAGACCCAGATAAACTCGACCTAAATTCCAGTCTATCTAGGGCAGATTATGTAGCGGCGGAGAGAGCGGCTCAGTGAACAGTGAGAGTTTTACTTCACTCTGTGTGTGTGTGTGTGTGTGTGTGTGTGTGTGTGTGTGTGTGTGTGTCTGTGTGTGTGTCTGTGTTTGTGTGTGTCTGTGAATGTGTGTGAGTTAGAAGATCAGGTTTGGTTTTGGCATAGATGTCTAGTGTTTTGCTACTGTCTGTTATAAGTTGTTGGCACAGATTTTTCGGTATCACAGTGCACTGTGTTTTTAAATCAATGTTGTCCTGAGACTCCTGGCAATAAACACATCACAATATCTTAATTTTAAAACATTCTCCCCAATATACACTACCTGACAAAAGTCTTGTCATCGCTCTCAGTTGTAAGAGCAACAAGTAATAACTTGACTTCTAGTTGATCATTTGGAAAAATGTCAGAAGGTGGATTTTTCTGATGAATCATCTGTTGAACTGCATCCAAATCATCACAAATACTGCAGAAGACCTGCTGGAGCCCAAATTAAACCAAGATTCTCACAGAAATCAGTCAAGTTTGGTGAAGGAAAAATCATGGTTTGGGGTTGCATTCAGTATGGGGGCGTGCGAGAGATCTGCAGAGTGGATGATCAACATCAACAGCCTGAGGTATCAAGACATTTGTGCCGCCCATTACATTACAAACCACAGGAGAGGGCAAATTCTCCAGCAGGATAGCGCTCCTTCTCATACTTCAACCTCCACATCAAAGTTCCTGAAAGCAAAGAAGGTCAAGGTGCTCCAGGATTGGCCAGCCCAGTCACCAGATATAAACATTATTGAGCATGTCTGGGGTAAGATGGAGGAGGAGGCATTGAAGATGAATCCAAAGAATCTTAATGAACTCTGGGAGTCCTGCAAGAACGCTTTCTTTGCTGTTCCAGATGACTTTATTAATCAGTGATTTGAGTCATTCAGAGATGTATGGATGCAGTCCTCCAAGCTCATGATGGAGTCAGACACAATATTCATTCTGTTTCCACTGCAGCATGACTTTATATTCTATACTGGACATTATTGAAGGTTCAGTGATGAGACTTTAGTCTAAGCAGAGTCAGACCTTACTGTCCTAATGAAATCATTACTAATCAAGGCATGATCATATTTTATTGTGGTCAAATAAGAGTAATCTAGAGGCCTTTGCCTTTCATATTAGCCACAACCGATACCAAATGATCAACTAGAAGTCAAGTTATTATTTGCTGTTCCTAAAACTTGGATAGGCGACAAGACTTTTGTCAGGGAGTGTACACTAATACACTGATACATGTCTGTCTCCACTATTTTTAAGGGAAAGAAAACTATCAAGAGCTATCTACAAAAAATATCAGGAGTTTAAACTGACCAGGCTTTAAAACATGTTTAGATTTCCCCCCCCCCAGAGTAACTGAGGGAAAATCTATATAGGCTCCGCCCACTTATGTGATGCAAATTTACATTTAAAGGCACACACTCAAAAAGCAGTGCTTTTGGTTCACCCCAAAAAAGGACATGTGCAGTGTAATATAATAAATGATGGATGAAATTTAGAGCTGAAACGAACACCTAAAACCTTAACATTTTTATACATTTTATTTTAATATTCATTGAATTTTTTTATATTGTTCCATATTTTAACCATGTTCTGTAATATGAATATGGTAACGCTAATGGGCACCAATTAAAAGCCACAAAACTTATGGCTAATTTATGAATTTATAAATATCAATCAACATCTCTAGTTTTGTGATTTGATTTAATTTAATTTGGGGGAATTCCTAATTCTGAGATTTAATTCCATTTTATTAATTTTAATAATTTAGTTGGTAACCCTTTTTGAAGTAACGGTTTATTAGTTAATGTTAATGTATTTACTAACATGAACAAACTATTAGTAATACATTTCAGTTACGTTATTAATACATCTTTATTAAGGTTAGTTAATGTTCATTAGTTGAGATGGTTTGCGGCTGGAAGTGCATCCGCTGTGTAAAAACATGCTGGATAAGTTGGCGGTTCATTCTGCTGTGGCGACCCCGGATTAATAAAAGGACTAAGCTGAAAAGAAAATAAATGAATGTTCATTAGTTCATGTTAACTCACAGTGCATTTAACTAATGTTAACAAGCACAACTTTGGATTTTAATAATGCATTAATAAATGTTGAACTATGATTGATTATTGCTATACAAGATTATGTATCCTTAGTTCATGTTAGTAAATACATTAACTAATGGACCATTATTCTAAAGTGTTACCGTTTAGTTTAATTTAACTAATATTTAATGACATTTCTCTCCCATTAACAGAGGTTTCCGACTGATAAAGCGTACTTTATTGCCAAAGAGCTGCTGACCACAGAGAGGACGTATCTGAAGGACCTTGAGGTCATCACTGTGGTAAGACTGTACTTTATTGCTTCATTTAGTCACTGAATAGACTTACAATAGTAACAGTGATAAATGTTCTGATATGCACAAAAAACTTACAAAAACAAACAAGCAAACAAAAGAAAAGATCACCCCAATCCCAGCCTCCATCTATACAATACAGCGATGATCAAAACAACTTTTTAGTTACAATATATTGCTTTAAGGAACAGAGTTGCTCATGAAGTGACAGAAGCACGGGCCGCAAATCTTGTGAAATTGTCAAGTGTTGCTTTTTATAAGACATCTGGTTCTGGTTTAAAGTGTGAAGTACCCTGTAAAAAAATGTTAACTTAACTTAAAATAGTAAGGCAACTTGCTGGACTTGCTCTCACTCAACTTAAATTGATTTAAGTGCAGTACTTGGGTTAAAAAGTGAGTCAATTGTGCAGCAAGTTGCCTTACAGTTTTAAGTTGAGTTATTTTGTTTGTTTTCTTACAGTGTAGATTCGATTCTTCAAGCCATGGTTTAGCAGTTGGAGCATTCATATTTTTCCAGAAAAACAATTACAGGTTAATAGCTATTGGTTTATTGTTTATAGCAGGGGTTTCCAAACTTTTCAGCTTATGACTAGGCCCACATGGAATCTGTGCGCGCAGAATTCTGCAGATTTTTTGCAGATTTTCCGCAGATTTCCACAGATTTTTAGCTTATCATTAATTCTGCTTATTTACTTACAGTTACCTATTTACTGTTAATCTAATTGGATTTGCATTTTAAACATTAAATAAAAGTTAAAAAGATATTATTTTTTATTTCACATTTTAAGGTTTTAGTGATGATACTCCTAAAATAATTCAGCAGAAATCCGCAAATTTTTACCAAAATTCTCAGCAGAAATAGCAAAAAACTTCCGCAGATTCCGTCTGGCCCTGCCTATGACCCCCAAAATAACAATACCAGTGACGCACAACTCTCAATATCCTCTCAGTTGGTTATAAATATATAAACTGTGCACGTAACGGCACACACATACCAACATGCCTGAGGCTATTTATCAATTAATTTTGATGGTTGCCACTCGAAGACCTACTCTATGTTCAGTTGTGGCCTGTATTTATTTTTAGTGTACATGAGTGTCATAAAAGGTGTCAGAAAGTTTAATCTGGTGCCATAAAATCAATGAGCTGTGTCTTTACTGTATTATAAAGTAATCACCCCAGGGGTCACAAAAAATCGTAAGGCTGATGGCTTTTTATTTGTACGTTGTTGTTGTTGTTGTTTTTACATTTATTTGTGATTGTTTTCTCACGCTTTAACAAAACATTTTGCACAATCAAGGTTGTAAATCCCCCCCCGCCTTTTATCCCAACCCCACTGAACTTTATCTATATTACAGACTTGCTTTGTCCGTATACCCCCTCCTGATCATTGAGATCTTATGATCTCAACTTACTCACCGTGCCCAGAACACGCCTTAAAAAAACAGGTGATCGAGCATTCGCTGTTGCTGGTCCTAAACTCTGGAACACCCTACCAATTCACATTAGACTTTCCCCCTCCATTTCTGTGTTTAAGTCTGTTTTAAAGACCTGTCTATTTTCTCTCACTTTTAATACTCCTTGATTACTGCTTTATTGCTTTTATTTGTTAAATGTTTCTTTTATATTCTGCTTCTCTGTCTTAAGGACTCCCATGTACAGCACTTTGGTCAACCTTGGTTGTTTTTAAATGTGCTTTATAAATAAATATTGTATTGTATTGTATTTGCCTCAAAAACGGAGACAAATTGCAGGCTCCCACTAACCAACCCCCAGTAATCTCTCAACTCACTTGCATTCGTTTCAACCCCTAGAAGGCAACCCAACAGTATTAAACATTCTTAATGTGTTAAAACGCCATTATTAGGGATAATGTATTTTTTTCCTCAACTCAGTCACTGTTATCGGTGCATCACTTTCTGTTTAGTTTAGAACAAAAGCAAACGATACCTTTATCTAATCGGCCATCTCGAAAGAGTCAGCTCCGAAGGCTGTGCTTGAGTGAGAAAGAAAACAGAACAGTGTTCCAAACATTTATACATTTTACCTCATCCGGTGTATTGAACTGAATAATAAGTTTCTTCATTAAAAGTTCCCCTTAGTCGAGCCGGGTAAAGCAACTGAAAACATTTGCCCTTCTGGTAGAGTGATTGCTTGATGCCGTTGTAAGAGGAACGTTTCTTTGACAGGGTATCGCTGAGATCTTGGTAGATTCTGCCGATATTCTCTTTGTATTTCATTTTGTGTCACCTTACCCAGCGCAGCAATCGCTCCTTTTCTTGCAATCGATGAAAACACACCAAAAGTGGACGTGGTTTACGGCTGTCCACTGGCTTTTACGCCCCATTCACCCGGGGCGTGAGCTTCAATGCTTCCCATTCACTTTGAATAGATGACGTCAGACATTGCCGAACTGCATTGTGGATCCATCTGCGCCGCTTCAGTGGCGTTGCTTGCTGCAAAAGTTGAGACTTGCTCAACTTTTCAAGCGGCGATGGAAGCGTCAGCCAATAAGATTGCTGTATGCAAATACACCAGCTCAGACCGTAGCTGATTGCTGACTAATTTCATTGGCTGACGCTGCTCTGATGATCGCATCAGCCTCAACTTCAGACACGCCCTCTGTCAAGCGTTGACGCTGAAGCCCCGTGTGAATGAGGCGTTAGCCAGGTGAACGGTGTGCACTCTCCAGTGTTGGTGGATTGTCGAAGACCTCCATGCCCGTCATCTCTAGCAACATCTCAGAAACGAAGGTAGCGGGGTCTTTGTCGTTTTCGCTTCCATAATGTTCACAATTCCCCGTTTGAGATCTGTTTTCCAAATCCTCAATGCGATCAAGCAGAGATGTGTTCTGAGTTTGTAAAGTGTTTTTATAGCATTTTCAGCTGCTGTTAAGTTCTCAAAGTTCTCCCCAGCTAGGCACATCGTCGTGGTCAGGCGGCTTTGAAATATCAACCGACTCTTTTAATGCATTCATGGAGCTTTGTAAAGGCCTGTTTGATTCCTGAATCAAGACTGAGATATTTTCCCTGATACCAACACGCTGTTTAGGTATCTCAGAAATCAACAGGTCTATGGATACGGATTGAAAAGTTTCTGTTTTTCAGCAATGGAGGCGGCAGCCGTGGTTGCTAACTTGCCAGCGAAGCTCGTGGTAGATCTTGTTGTTGCTGGAATTAAAGGATGAGCTTGCTTTGGCTTATGCCGAGTTCAGACTGCATGATTTTAGCTCTGATTTTGACTCGCCGACAGGTCTTGAGAAATCGCAGACAAATGCCTGAAATCACAGGCAAATCGATGCTCATGCACGTGAGTGACAATCACACTGTATGAACCATCAAGGACGCGATATGACAGAATCGCCGATGAGTTGCAGATGCCCGTGAGATATTTGGCGTGCTAAATATATGGAGCTGTCGACGATGCAAATCATGCCATGTGAATGTATTCTGACTGAAAATAACATCCGTGATCACCTACAGCCAATGAGAGAGCAGCATTCACTAGCGTGGTTACCTGCAGGCCAGCGGGAGGCTGGAGGAGAAGCTTAAAGCGCTCATTTTCAGTTTATTTGGACTCAAGAAATGAAGAAAAAAATAGTGTAAAATTGGCACGAGCACTGTCTGTTTGACGTGTCTTCTGATCAATATTACAATCAGGTCAAAAAGTAAAAAAAAAGTTGAGGAGAGATTGTTAATTCTCTTCAAAAGCCAGGTGAGCAACGCAAGTTTTTAAAGCTGAAGCCTTCTGTTTACATTATAGTTAATAACGAAAGATATATTACGTGACCTTGCGTTGTTTCCATGTCACTTCTCGCGTTTGTTTGGTTGTGAGACGTAGTTTGGACAAAGTTGTCGGTGATTCTTCCTATTTTAAAGTCATGCAGTGTGAACTCTCCTGTCGCCGATCCATCCTACAGTGTAAACACAGCACAGACAGAACACTAGCCCAGATAGTCATGCAGTGTGAAAACATCCGTGACACGACTACTTTAAAAAAATCATGCAGTCTGAACTCGGCATTAGAATTATCTCTAAATATTTGGAAATATTTAGCGTGTTTAATTTAGCAGGTTTAATTCAGCATTGTGCAGTTGCAATCAGAATTATTCAACCCCCTTTGAATTTTGTTTTTCTTTTTTTTAATATTTCCCAAATGATGTTTAACAGAACAAGGAAATTTTCACAGTATGTCTGATAATATTTTTTCTTCTGGAGAAAGTCTTATTTGTTTTATTTTGGCTAGAATAAATGCAGTTTTTTTATTTTTAAAACCCATTTTAAGGTCAAAATTATTAACCCCTTTAAGCTATTTATTTTTCAATAGTCTACAGAACAAACCATCATTATACAATAACTTGCCTAATTACCCTAACCTGCCTAGTTAACCTAATTAACCTAGTTAAGCCTTTAAATGTCACTTTAAGCTGTATAGAAGTGTCTTGAAGAATATCTAGTCAAATATTATTTACTGTCATCATGGCAAAGATAAAATAAATCAGTTATTAGAGATGAGTTATTAAAACTATTATGATTAGAAATGTGTTGAAAAAAACCTCTCCGTTGAACAGAAATTGGGGAAAAAATAAACAGGGGGGCTAATAAATCAGGGGGTTGAATAATTCTGATTGCAACTGTAGGTCGGGAGCACTTCTTCAACGCACCTTACTCCTCCATAGCTATACTGCATGTTTTTTTTTTATGTAACTATTATGTTTTTCCTCTGTAAGTTATGGATAAAACATGGTAATTCTAGTAGTTTAATGAAATGGGTTAGATTTTTGGAAATCATCAAGCGAAATATACAGAGGGGCTAATAACTCTGACTTGAACTGTAAGTGAAAGTTGAACTGAAGATAAGCTGTAGTCATTGTTGTTGTGCTGTCCGCCTCCTCCTGTCTGTACGTCTGCTTTGTAATGCGTCTCTTTGATGTGTTATACGAGGCTGCGGAAAGAAGCAGCGGGGCGACACGTTTACACGTCTCATAAATATTTCCTTTTGGCTTCTGGATCTGAGGCTCACGTTATTACAGCTGCATCTGTTCTGCAGTTCAAACACCTTCACCAGCCACAGATGAGAACATGGCTTGATTTTAAGAGTTCTGTATTAGATGGTTGCTAAGGTGCTTTATTTGGTTGCTAGGTGTTCTCTACAGTTGCCAGCATGTGGTGGTAAAATTTTATTTTGATTTACAGGGGGTTGCTGTGTTTTTTCAGTTGGTTGCTAAGGTGTTATTTTTTTTTTTTGGTTGTTAGGTGTTCTAAACATTTGCCAGCATGTTTCTATTTGGTTGGTTAATTTTAGTTTGATTTCCAGGGGGTTGCTATGTTTCTTTTCAGTCGGTTGCTAGGGTGTGATTAAACAGTGTTCTGTATTAGGTGGTTGCTAAGGTATGTTTTTTTTTTGGTTGTTAGGTGTTCTATACATTTGCCAGCATGTTTCTATGTGGTTGGTAAATTTTACTTTGATTTCCAGGGGGTTGCTATGTTTTTTTTAGTTGGTTGCTAGGGTGTTAATAAGCAGTGTTCTGTATTAGGTGGTTGCTAAGGTGTTTTTTGTAGTTAGGTGTTCTATACATTTGCCAGCATGTTTCCATGTGGTTGGTAAATTTTAGTTTGATTTCCAGGGGGTTGCTGTGTTTTTTCAGATTTTTGCTAGAGCATTAGAAACAGTGTTCTGTATTAGGTGGTTGCTAAGGGGTTTTGCTCGGTTGCTAGGTGTTCTCAATGAATGAATAAATAAATGAATAAATAAATAAATAGATAAATAATACTTTATGAATAAACAATATTTCATAAATTATTAAATAAATAAATATTACTTCACAAATAAATCAATAATACTTCATAAATAAAGAAATAATACTTCATAAATTATTAAGTAAATATTACTTCATAAATAAATAAATTATCTTTTATAAATTAAATAAATAAATAATACTTCATAAATAAATAAATAATACTTCATAAATTACTAAATAAATGAATAATACGTCATAAATAAATAAATATTACTTCATAAATAAATAAATAATATTTTATAAATTAAATAAATAAATAATACTTCATAAATAAATTAATATTACTACATAAATAAATAATACTTCATAAATAAATAAATAATATTTCATAAATTAAATAAATAAATAATAATTCATAAATAAATAAATAAATAATACGTATTTAATAAATGAATAATAGTTCATAAATTATTAAATAAATAAATAATACTCCATAAATAAATAAATAAATATTTCTTAAAAAATAAATGAATAATACTTCATGACTAAATTAATAATACTTAATAAATAAATAAATAAATAAATAAATAAATAAATAAATAAATAATACTTTTTAAATAAATAATACTTCATACAATAAATAAATAAATATTACTTCATAAAAAATAAATAATACTTCTTAAATAAATAAATAATACTTCATAAATTATTAAATAAATAAATATTACTTTATAAATAAACAAATGATACTTCATAAATAAATATTACTTCATAAATAAATAAATAATACTTCATAAATTATTAAATAAAAATATTACTTTATAAATAAATAAATGATACTTCATGAATAAATATTACTTCATAAATAAATATTACTTCATAAATAAATAAATAAATACATAAATATTACTTTATAAATAAATATATAATACTTCATAAATTATTAAATAAATAATATTTCATAAATTATTAAATAAATATTACTTCATAAATAAATAATACTTCATAAATTATTAAATAAATAAATATTACTTTATAGATAAATAAATAATACTTCATAAATAAATAAACATTACTTCATAAATAAATAAATAATAATACATAAATTATTAAATAAATATTACTTCATAAATAAATAAATAATAATACATAAATTATTAAATAATTATTACTTCTTAATAAATATTACTTCATAAATTATTAAATAAATAAATAAATAATATTTTATAAATAAAAAATATTACTTCATAAATAAATAAATAATACTTCATAAATGAATAAATAATAATACATAAATTATGAAATAAATAAATAAATACATCATAAACAAATAAATATTACTTTATAAATTATGAAATAAATAAATAATACTTTATAAATAAATAAATAATATTTTATAAATAGATAAATAATATTTTATTAATAAATAATACTTCCCAAATAAATAATACTAAACAAATACTTCATAAATAAATAATACTTCCCAATTAAATAAATAACACTCCTTAAGTAAATAAATAAATAAATAAATAATATTTCATAAATAAATGAAGCGATCTAATGTTTTGAGTATTAATAATCAGTGTATGGTGTTCTGTACAATGACAATAGTTGTTTGTGAGGGCTGAAGTTATGGTGCACGTCTGGCATTATCCAGAAGATGAATGAAGATGAGAATGAATGCACAAAGCCTCTGTATTTAGCATTTATCATCATCAGTCTGTTCGAGACACTCATCACTGCATCAGGGGAAAACCCACGGCTGATCTGTTCAGGCTTGGATCTGTACAAAGAAGTCAAATAGTTTTGCAATGTGTGATGGTTTAATGTTTGATGTTGTGATGGGAAATGTCTACAAGAGCTTCGGGGGACTGATGAGTATTTCCATTTACTGCAGTTCAAAGGGGAATATCGTGGAAAAAGTCTTTGTGGATCTAATTAGATGTGCATTGTGAATCTTAAATTAAAGTGATTATTTTTATTTCATGTCTTAAGCTTTTGTTTATTATACGTTCAGCATAAGTTTTCTGTGCAAAACATGTCTGTCTGACCGATGATCAATTATTAATGTTCGTCTTTCTGTTTTCTGTGATTTCAGTCCTTCCAGAAGGCCGTGCTTAAGGATGAGGCCATGCCGGATTCATTGAGGAATCTCATATTCGCCAATTTTGAGCCGGTGTATAAGTTCCACGAGACGTTCCTGAAAGATGTGGAGCAGCGACTCGCACAGTGGTGTGTACTTAAAAGAAAGGAGCGTGTGTGTGTGTGTGTGTCTATGTGTGTGTGCATGTCTATGTATGTGCATGCATGTGTTTTTTGTCTGTGTCGTGTGTGTGTGTGTGTGTGTGTGTGTGTGTGTGTGCGCGCATGTGTGCATGCGATTGTATGTGTTTGCATGTGTTTTTTGCGTGCATGTGTATGTGTTTTTGTGCTTGTGTGTGTGTGTGTGTTTGTATGTGTACTGTATGCATGTGTTTTGTGTGTGTGTGTGTTTACTGTATATTAGTGGTGTAACGGATCACAAATCTGCAGTTCGGATCACACTATGGTTTTTTGTCACGGATCAGCCCATTTTTCGGATAAGAAAAAAAGTGAAGAGACAAATATCATTTGCTTTCCATTTATATAAAAATACAGTATTCCTGCAAAAAGGATTGCTTTTAACAAACAGAGCTTAGAACCTGTAATGTTAATAAAAATAACAATCAAGAAAGAACAGCTGAAGAAAGAAAAGTATTCAATATGAAATATGATCTTTGCTACTGTTGCTGATCATGCTGAATATAGAAATCTTTCATCTTGTACAACAGATCATCTTTATCTTCAATTAATGATTCAACAATTCACACATTAAACTTCATGTTTTATTATACTGCAGGTGTATTATTTTTGAAAACCTATTCAGTGACATCATTTTGATGGTTGTTTGTCGCCATCTGTTGGTTACACAGTGTAATTGCTTTTACCAGCGTCAAAAATTCACCAGCGCCATGTTTCATTAAACAGTGATTTTAATCTTTACCATAAACATCAGTGTTTATATCTGAACTATAAACTGTTCTCCCAGCACTTCTGTGTTATTAAATTGTTTGTAACTCACTGAAACAGTGTAAAAACTGAATCTCTCTCGATGCCGATTTAAGGATTAATAAACATATGCAAATCATTATCATTTATCGTTTATCATGTTGCGCAGGTTTGAACTGAGATCACGATCTTTTAATGTCTAATTGTAGAGCTTTACACTGAATGCATTGATGCAGGCTAAACCAGCAGTGACAGAAAACACCTTTAATTAATAGACAAAGAAAGCATTTAGGAAGGTCCCACCACAACTTTTCCCGTCATCATTATATCTTACAGTAAGGCCAAAATGCTTTCATACATGTGATTTGATTGACGCGGGAGGCGATCTCTCTGCAATGATTATAAATGTTGGATTAACGACAAGTTCAAAAAAATTATTAATCTGCGGGTCACGTGCGTTCCGAACCGTGGGTTGTGATATGTACTGTATATGTGTGTGCATTTATCTGTGTGTGTGTAAGTGTGTGTGTGAGAGTTGTCATGTGCTTTTGGGGGCATTTTGGTCTGCCTCTTTTAATCAAATTTAGCATTTTTTTTTTGGATCTCGTCATGCATGAGTTTCTGCTTTTGAGGATCTTTTGGTCTACTTCACTTTGTCAGGCTGATCCAGTTTAATAATTTATTGATCGCGAACAGCGGTGGCAGTAATCAGGCCTGGGTGTGGCTCAAGGTTATTAGTTACCGAAAATGAATGGAAAAACCAAAATTAAATTGAAAATCATTTTCGTTAACTGAAATAAAAATAAAAACAAGAGTACATTTGAACATACAAAACTAAAAAAAGTGTACATATAAAACTAACTGAAACTAACTAAAAATATAGCAAAAACCTCCTTCGTTTTCGTCTTTGTAAGTGTATTTAATACATACGCTTACTGTAATACTTTTAGCAGTAAATCTATTTACTTCGCACTACAGGTGTTTGACCCGTACGGCACCTCAGAGTCTGTAATCCTGTTGCCATTGGCCAGATCAAGCTGGTCCTCCTTCAGTCATCCTCACTGTTGCTACTGCGACAAAAACGACGAGTGGACATGACATCAGCCCAGCGACAGCATTAATTACGACCTGTTCAGAGACTTAAAGTATTAATTTAACACATTTGTGCCCAATAATGGGTTTTATTTCTGTATTAGTGATTGTGATCACGAATGAAGCGGTGAACCGATAATACTGAGCATGCGTGATTTAGCAGTTGGTGAACCGAACACAAC
Organism: Danio tinwini; assembly: GCA_903798205.1. Classification (NCBI taxonomy): domain Eukaryota; kingdom Metazoa; phylum Chordata; class Actinopteri; order Cypriniformes; family Danionidae; genus Danio; species Danio tinwini. Next base: position 2,611,597 of record CAIGQZ010032237.1, on the reverse strand, counting down.
CAGTACCTGCACATGACAGGCTGCTGTGACTGAACTAAACTTAAATTATTATTAGCCCCCTTATTTATTTTTTTCCCCAATTTCTGTTTAACAGAGAGCAGATTTCTTTAACACATTTTTAAATATAATAGTTTTAATAACTCATCTCTAATAACTGATTTATTTTATCTTTGCCATGATGACAGTAAATAATATTTGACTAGATATTTTTCAAGACACTTCTATACAGCTTAAAGTGACATTTAAAGGCTTAACTAGGTTAATTAGGTTAACTAGGCAGGTTAGGGGAATTAGGCAAGTTATTGTATAATGATGGTTTGTTCTGTAGACTATTGAAAAAAACAAAGCTTAAAGGGGTTAATAATATTGATCTTAAAATGTTTTTAAAAAATTAAAAACTGCTTTTATTCTAGCCAAAATAAAACAAATAAGACTTTCTCCAGAAGAAAAAATATTATCAGACATACTGTGAAAATTTCCTTGTTCTGTTAAACATCATTTGGGAAATATTAAAAAAAAGAAAAACAAAATTCAAAGGGGGTTGAATAATTCTGATTGCAACTGCACAATGCTGAATTAAACCTGCTAAATTAAACACGCTAAATATTTCCAAATATTTAGAGATAATTCTAATGCCGAGTTCAGACTGCATGATTTTTTTAAAGTAGTCGTGTCACGGATGTTTTCACACTGCATGACTATCTGGGCTAGTGTTCTGTCTGTGCTGTGTTTACACTGTAGGATGGATCGGCGACAGGAGAGTTCACACTGCATGACTTTAAAATAGGAAGAATTACCGACAACTTTGTCCAAACTACGTCTCACAGCCAAACAAACGCGAGAAGTGACATGGAAACAACGCAAGGTCACGTAATATATATCACATAATATATATTTCGTTATTAACTATAATGTAAACAGAAGGCTTCAGCTTTAAAAACTTGCGTTGCTCACCTGGCTTTTGAAGAGAATTAACAATCTCTCCTCAACTTTTTTTTAACTTTTTGACCTGATTGTAATATTGATCAGAAGACACGTCAAACAGACAGTGCTCGTGCCAA
>CAIGQZ010032237.1:2564104-2577829 GCA_903798205.1 Danio tinwini | reverse complement strand
GAAGATTTACTTACTATTTACTCTCTCTCAAGTGGTTTCAATCCTTCTGTTAAACACAAAAGAAGATATTTTGAAGAATGCTGGAAACCTGTAACCATTGACTTCCATAGTAGGTTCCACAGATACTATAGAAGTCAATGGCTGTAGTGTAAAAAAAAAAGCATTTAGTTGAGTTTACTTTAAAAATTAAGTAAACCGGTTCCCTTAAAATTAAGTAAAAACTATGTGCATAATTATCAAAATTAAGTTGTGCATTTAGTTCAGGTTTGCTCACTCTATTCAATCATAGTAATTATTTTTGGGGGTGAACTGTGTCTTTAAGAACATATATTAACTGTTTGTTGTGTTTAAATGGATAGTTCACTCAAAAATGAAGATTTTCTCCCTATTTGCTACTCATTACTACTGTTTATGAGTTGTTTTCTTCTATTAAAAACAAAAGAAGATATTTTGAAGAATGCTGATAACCTGTATCCATTGAATTCCATAGTAGGAACACAAATACTATTGAAATCAATGGCTATTTTTTCCAGCATTCTTCAATATATCTTCGTGTTCAACAGAAGAAACTCAAGCAGGTTTGGAACATGTGGAGGATGAGGACATATTTGTGTGAACTACCCCTTTAATAGAAAATGGACCATAAATTCTACATTACAGTAAAATGTTTCATGAGTCAGAAAATGTCTCAAGGACCAAAAATAGTTTATTTTTATTTTTTATTCTTGAGTTTTTGATGCAAACTAAAATGTTCAAAGTGCATTTTTAGGACCAATTCACTTTTTTCCGTCTTAATTTTACACTTTGTGTGTGTGTGTGCTTAATTAAATGGATCTGGATGTGTTTTCTGCAGTATCTGTGTGTTGTTTGGCCTAAAATGTTGAGTTTCTGGATCTCCTAAAGCTTGATCTCTGCTGGCCAGTGTTTCTACTTCACTCCTGCCCTTCTTTTAATAGGACGACCTTTTTTTATACTCGTTTTTGATACGAACTGTGAACCAATCCTGTTCATTCTGTCCTGAAAACACGAGCAGTTTCTCTCTGAAGGAAGCGCTGCCTTTTCTCCAGACTGCTCCAGTGCCAAAATGATTCCTCTCACCTTTTTTTAAGCATTTTAAATCTTTCTTAATGCACATATATAAATATATATTGAAACAAAAACACACACAATATGGATTATATGTTGGCGGAAGTGTATGTTTGACTGTGTGACTATGTTTGGAATAAATCCATATCTATACTACAGTACATGTGCTGCGTTTGTCTTCATTTATGATGACACAACAATGAAAAGCTTTAGAATGAATGATTTTATTGTAAAGTGCAAATGAATAACACTTGTACAGCAGATTCACAGACAGATCTGATCTCCAGATGTACAGTACTGGAGTGTTTGCGTGCTTTAATAAAACATCCTATTTAATTTCATACATAATTATGCAAATATGATGTATTGCAAAATAGATTTCTAAGATTGTCTCCATCTGAATCATTGAAATTGTTCTTGTGAATCAGGTATTTTGGTAAATGCACAGTGCACTCAATGGAGCTAGTGACGTCACTGTGAAGGGTAGAGTTAGGTGAGCGCATTAAAAAGCATTGGATGCAGCTCTGTAATTGACTTTTTGAGAGAGAGAGAGTGTCCGTGTAAAGCCGTGGTCACACTAGTTTGTGCATGCAAAACTCTGTCATGATATGGTGCTACGAAAAGAGGTGGAACGTAACAATATTAGATGTTGATAAAAGCGAGTGATTGCTCCATATTTTAAATGTCTGTACAGAGTGGTCTTCTATTGGTGTCACGCAATCACGTGATGCGATTTCGCAGGTCAGAGTTCACGTTGCAACTCTGTTGATGTTGTTTTTACTTTGCATTTCACTTTTTGGCCCTGATTTGACAAGGGGGCGAAGTCCAGGGAACTTGGGTGTTTGCGGCAGGCACCGACCTATTGGGCTGTAAGACCTCCTCTGTGATATTGTGTCTCCAGGTGATGACGTCGCTTAAAAGGAGGTCTGAGCCTGCCGCAAACGGTCAAGTTCCCTTGACTCCGCCCCCTTGTCAAATCATGATCAAAAAATGAAACGTGCAGAAACGTGGTGCAAAGTGAAAATGGCATCACAAACTCACGGTTGAATATATGCAAATATATCTATATTTTTTTTTCTGCTTGAATTATTTGCAGTTCTTTTTTTGTTTGCAAATTTTATTTTTGTTTCTCAAAACTTAATTTTCCCTTTGTAGTCCCTTATTTTTGTTAGCAAAATTAATTTTTATTTCTCAAAAATACATTTTTGCCCTGCTATTTTTGGAGATTTGCATTTATTTATTTATTTATCGCTCAATTTATTTTTTGTTTGCAAAACTTTTATTTCGCAAGTATATATGGCCCAAGATTGACTCCATAATACAGAGACTCCCAAGTTAGGTTTATATTTAAATTTATCCACTTTGGAGTGTTTTAAAAAAAGATGTTTTTGTTTCCTAAAAACACCATCTCATTGTGTACGAAAGGTCAAAATGGAGAAAAAAAAATGCATTTTTAAACAAAAATGTATTAGAGTGGACATGACCAAAGTGGATAAAAGTCATTTTGGTGTTGCAGTGTGAACTGTGAGGACGGAGGCTTTCGAAATCGATGAAATTTAGTCATGTGACTAAATCAGCCAACATGGTGATTCTGTGACTAATTCAGCCAACATGGTGGACGACACTGTAAAACAAGATGTTTTGGATTCTGTATTAAAGTCTGCATGAACCAGAAGCTGCGACCCTTTTTTTGTATTGTGAAGCAGTTCCTAGAAAACGGAATATTAAATGGGACAGTGGGCGTGCCTTGTTTTTTCTACTGCGAGCTGATTGGCTGTTGTAAAGTAGGCATTTCATTCAGAACAATGGGGAAAAGGGTTTGGCGAAATTTATTACAACCTAACAGACTCCTCCTCCTCACCATTACTGTTTATTGTCAAAACTGACAGCTGGAGGGGCATGGTTAAGTATGTTAGCCACGCCCAATACCTCAGACAGACCTTATATGAGAATTTAATAAAAAAAAAGACATGAAGTGCATTTTCAGTTTTTAACTTTAGATTACAAGGACTCAATTTTTTCTTAATGACGTGCACAGATGAATTGTTCAGCACAAAACTAGCAATGTGAGCTAATAAAATCAATATGGTTAGTTTTGATTTCATGTATGCTTTAATGTCAGTTTGTACATGCTTCATATTGCTTCTCTTCAAAAGACAGGGAATGTTTACTGTTAGCTGTTGTTCAGCAGAGGAAGCAGACCACGGTTGTGACATTTTGCTGCAACATTTGAAAGAGACAGAAAGTAAATAAACAGCAGGCGGATGTGATGCAGGTAAAATCGTCCTACGTCTGTGTGCATGCGCAGTACATTAATTAAATCATTTTAGTGTGGATGACAGAAAGAACTGGAAACTATAGTGTGGACGAAGTGTTTTTAGACTAAAACGCCATTTTCAAATTCATCAGGATTAGTGTAGACGTAGCCTACTGAAACACAGCTTTGGAATATAATCTTACCTGGAGCAGGCTAAAGCTAAGCTACCTTCATGGTACCTAAACCCCAAGATTGGTGCAAACTAAACTGAAACTGAACTGCTAATCCAGCTTCATGGTACAAGCCCAGATCTACAAGTAAATTATATCTAGGCCCACATGGAATCTGTGCGCGCAGAATTCCGCAGATTTTTAGCCCATCATTAATTCTGCTTATTTACTTACAGTTACCTATTTACTGTTAATCTAATTGGATTTGCATTTTAAACATTAAATAAAAGTTAAAAAGATAATATTTTTATTTTACATTTTAAGGTTTTAGTGATGATACTCCTAAAATAATTCCGCAGAAATCCGCAAATTTTTACCAAAATTCTCTGCAGAAATAGCAAAAAACGTCCGCAGATTCCGTCTGGCCCTACTTATATCTCCTCTCGAGGCACAAATTTCAGTCCATGATTACCGTTGGTATCATAACTGTCATATGTGGGCTTGTTGAGCCAGTCAGGTTTATATTTAGTAGTGGTGTAAACAAAAGCCTCCTCAACTCCTCCAGACTCTTTATTGTCCTTCAGGATCTTCAGCTGGATGGACGTGCGCTGATACCAGTTTGGGCAGTCCTCAAGCTTATCCAGGAACTCCAGCATCTTCTGGTCAACCCTGTAGATCTCACCAGAGACCTGCTGGCCGGAGCCAGGCACATTCAGCAGGAAAGGGACATTTCGATCACCGGCAATCACCAGCGGGTATGGCTCTACGGTGCGGGCGCAGGTGATGAACTCAGCTTGACCATTGCTAGAATCCATCAGTCTGAAATAGTTTGGCTGGCCTTTCTTGAGTGTCCCGTACACAAACACACAAGCCATGCGGATTGCAGGAATAATTATAATGTTGATAATTAGGACCTGTGGGTCAGAGAGACATATCACTAGACACAATCAATTAATTGAAAAAATAAAACAGTATTAATCTATCTGCCTGACTGAATTTTAACTAGGAATTATAAAAATATATTTATTCATTTATTCATTCATTCATTTTCTTTTCGGCTTAGTCCCTTTATTAATCCGGGGTCGCCACAGTGGAATGAACCGCCAACTTATCCAGCACGATTTTACGCAGCGGATGCCCTTCCAGCCGTAACCCATCACTGGGAAACATCCACACACACTCATTCACACTCATACACTACAGACAATTTAGCCTACCCAATTCACCTATACTGCATGTCTTTGGACTGTGGGGGAAACCGGAGCACCCAGAGGAAACCTACGCGAACATGGGGAGAACATGCAAACCACACAGAAATGCCAACTGACCCAGCTGAGGCTCGAAACAGCGACCTTCTTGATGTCAGGTGATCGTGAGCCACCATGACACCATATATATAATGTCATTACATAATTCATTCATTCATACATTTTCTTTTCGGCTTGGTCTCTTTATTAATCTGGGGTCGCCACAGCGGAATGAATCGCCGTCATATTTATTATTATTAATGCATTTCTAACTCACTTAAGCAGCTTATATGACTTATTTAAGTAAACACATAGGCCACTTATAAAATAATTGTTTACATTTTTTAAGTAAAAATCTAAAATCTTAATTTAAAATGTAAATAAAAGCTCAATACTGTGGTCAAGTAAACACCTCCAAATGAAAGAGCGTGATACATGTTTACACGGTTTGTTATGCACAAACTATTTTGACCATACTAAATACGATGTTCATCTGTAATACGTTAATTGATTCTCAGATATAGAATTAAAAATTTAATTTGAATTTATTTATTGAATGGGATAGCCCCTTGAGATGAATCATCTCGTTCTCGAGGGGGTCCCTAAGAAATTCATAAATCAAACAGAGTACAACACATCATGACAGACATACAACTAACAGAACAAACAAGCAGCACACTTCACCTGAAACACCTTCCACAATCTAAAGCCTAAATAAGCAAAAACATAATCAAACGTACAAACAATTTAATACACAAATAATAAACATTTAAATTGGCACCAATATTAATAACATTCACAAGTTGTTTCCAAAAAAGAAAATAAATTAGCCCTGAAAAGACTAAATGATTTCATTGATCTGAAAAAGGAAGGGAGAATGTTCCAATCAGAAGGAGCTTTGTATCGAAAGGACCTGCGGCCACTTTCTGTTGCAATTCTGGGAACAAAAAAATAATTCCTGTTGCATATGACGAAGTGTATATGATGAAGTAAATGGAAAAAACAGCTTTAAATAAGAAGGGAAACTAAAATAAACACATTTAAAAAGAAACAAATACCAATGAAACTGTCTGCGGAACTTAGGTTGAAGCAAACCAAGAGTTTCATATAAAATACAATGATGGATTCAATGATGGAGGGACATCTTAAAACAAACCTGCATAGAGAATTGAAGACAGTATTTAAAGTTTTTAAATTAATATCAGAGGTATTGTGATAAATAATATCAGCGTAATCAATAATATGAAAAATTAATTGAGAGATCAATTCAATTAAAAAACAATTAATAGAACGATAAAGAAAACCTAAGCACCGATATGACTTTTTAATTATAAAATCAATATGGGATTTAAAGGACAGTTCAACGTTGAGCCAAAGGCCTAGATATTTAAATTCATCAACATTAGACAGCTGTGACCCATCATCAAATATGATATTAATGTCTACCGAATGAAACCGCTGAGATTTTTTAAGAAACACCATACTACAAGACTTCTTATTTAGCACAAGTTTGTTTTTATTGAACCATTCTTGAATAAGAGTAAAGTCTAACTGCAAAGAAGATTGAATATAGGAAATATCAGAGTGGGAAAAATAAATGACAGTATCGTCTGCATAAAGTTGAATCTGGCAAGTTGAACAAAATTTAGGCAAATCATTAATAAATAAACAAAAGAGCAGAGGGCCCAATAATGATCCTTGAGGGACACCCTTCTCAATCCGCTTGTTAAGTGGTGACGTGTTGGTGACGTATGTAATACTGTTTCCGGGTCCAAGCCGCCACTCATTTGAAATGAATTGACAAAATATTTGTTTATGATCACTTTTTATTCATATCACACATTAAAGTGAATTTTATATAAAGTCAAAGTGTACACAACAATCTCTGGGCTTGCTGCATCACAAACACAAAAAAATTTAACAATTTAAAAAAAATGAATCCCTTTCTGGCCATCAGATTTTAGGCATGGACATATGTATTGCGGTCGTTATTCTTCGAAAGTATTACAGCGCTTTGTAACCGTTTATTATTAGCATTTGATGAGTCTCCTCATTTAGTTTCATAGAACGCTTGGACCCGGAAGCCCCTTCGCATGACGTCACACTTAACAAGCGAGTACTCTGAGTAAAAGGCCTCTAAAGATACAGTTATATATAATAATTTAAAATGGACCAATATATTCATAAATATAAATTGGAAAAAAGCTTGGCGTTCTTATGAAATATATTGTATAAATAACAAAGTAAAAGAAGTTACATTTAAAATTTTACACTGTATATATCCAGCTAAAGAAGTTTTAGAGAGAGTTAAATTGGATATTGATTATTCCTGTGATTTTTGTTGCATGGAAAATGAATCTATTGTACATATGTTTTGTGATTGTATATACACAAGGATTTTCTGGGTGGATGTGGAAAAATTTCTTAGAAGGAAAACAAATATTGTATTCAAGTTACACAATTACATGTCAATACATGTCTAGTACAACTTTTTATTATTATGGGAAAGTTTCATATACATAAAAAAATGGACTGGATCAAAGCCAAATTTTGTTCACTTCCTTCAAGAGACTAAGGACTACTGCACAAGTTTGGAGAACATAGTTATTAAAAAAAAAGCAAAGAAAACTTGTAATATTCTTTATAGGAATAGGAATATAAGATTTTTAATTACTGAATGTTTTTTATATATACACTCTGGCATGTTTTTTTTGTATATTATTGTAAATTTCTGTATTTGTTATTTAAAAAAAAAAAAAAGTTAAAGCCTCTAAATGAAACGAATTGACGTCTGTTATGAAAGTAAGAATTAAACCAAAAAAGAGACTTTTGATCGAAACCTAAAGAGTATAATGTACGTTATCCACAAATCGGACAGTTCCTTTTCAGTTTTTTTTATTACATAATAAAGATGTAATGAAAACGTAAATATTTTAAGACTTTTAAACTGTCGCTTCTGTGTGGTAGTGTTGAAAACACATGGACTTTTACTTATATATACATTCAGTCTCAGAATTGATCTTTATAACTGCAGATTATCATTACAGCAATTCGGAATAAGCATTGGGTAACGTTTACATCCGTATTTACAACCTTTTTTATGCTCGTTGAATAAATGAGTGCTGATAAACTCTTCGAAACACACCGAGCCTTCCTGTCCAGTGCATTCACATCCATCTAAACCAGAAACGATCAATTGTGCATTTCTTACCGATAATATAAAGGATCCTTTCATTCGTGAAGGACTCACGGAGTGTTTGATCAACAACTTCATTCAGCAGCACTTCCGCCTTTCATGTTTGGAAAATGAGGAAATGACGTGTATCAGGACCATAACAAAGACATAAAGATATTTTTAATCTGCGGTAAGAAAGCTGATGGTGGTTTTGACATGATTGATTTTTTTGACATCAATAACACTTTCAAAGTAAATTGGATTAAAAACTGTGTAAATTCCCCAGATTCGATTTGGTACTTTATCCCACATAATATTTATAAAAAGATTGGAGGTCTCAAATTTTTGTTAACTTGTAGCTTTTCTCCATTCAAACTCTCTATAAAACTCTCTAAATTTCATGAACAGGCACTTTTGGCATGGAAATTATGTTTCGTTCACAATTTCTCCCCGCACAAAGTGAAGCTATGGAACAACGAAAGCATCTTAGTAAAGAATAAATCGATTTTTTAAAAGAATTGGCATGAAAAAGATATTAATTATCTTAGTGATTTATTTGATCCACAAAGAAACTTCTACTCATATGGTGATTTTATGGTTAAATATAATTTTCCTATTATTCATAAAGAATTTCATACTGTGATTAATACCTAATGGCCTTGCTCATTTAATGAAATGCCACTTGTCATTTGAAGTGATTGTTAAAAAAAGAACCAAAGTTTTTAGTTGAAGACAAATGCATTTACGACCTAAAATGTAGTAATAAAAACATAAGAAATGTGTTTCAGTCAAAGAAAAGAATCACTCGGAGGAGAAAATTTCTTTGGAATTCTCTAATAGATAAAGTTATTTGGAAAAAAGCTTGGCTCTTACCTTACAAATTTTGTGTTCCCAACAAAATTAAACAATTACATTTAAAAGTGTTACATAATATCTACCCCACAAATGAGATTGTCTCTAAATTTGGTAATCCTAACTCAAATTGTGTCTTCTGTAACTCAAGCATAGAATCGATTGATCATCTTTTTGTCAAATGCCCACATGATAATATGTTTTGGTCTGATTTATCCGTTTATTTTTCATCAAAATGTAAGTTTAATATTGTGTTTTCCATGTGTGATATAATTTGTTACTTTTCTCATGACAGACATAACATTAAATTTATAGGCAATTTATTTATTTTATTGGGCAAATATTATATTCACAAATGCAAATTTTCTTCATTATTAGCCTAAGTTGCAGGATTTGCTTTGTGACAAATTGTTTAATTACTACTTTACAAAATATTTACAGCAAAAAAAGTGTTAAAATTGTGAAAATTTATAAGGACTTTGTAAATAGTATTTAATTTGATAAGTTGCCTCTGTACTCATTATTTTAATTATCTTATTTATAATTATCGTACTTATCTTATTTTACTACTTTTTTATTTACTTGTTATTATTGTACTTGATGTCATCCATTGTTATGGTTAATATGTTTGTATTGCTAAAACACAATAAAAAAAAGATACTTTTAAATAAAGTTTCAGTCAGATTAAAATGGGATCAAAGTAAATCAGCTTCAGTTTAATGATAAAGCTTAAGCTTCGTACACAAATATATAACAGTAACTGTCTTAATGACTGCAGCATTAAATGTGTGCACTGTAACAGCCCTATACAACTAGCGGCATCTGGCGGCCACTCTCTGTATCTTCACTTAAGCACAAACATTTTGTGTGTATGTGCGTGTGATCTGTTGTTTGTGAGTATCTCGGGTGAGTTTGAGCAGATGTGGAGCTTCACTGACAGCTGTCTGATCGTCCTGCAGAAACACCAGCCAGAATCAAACACTCATTTAACATTATTTACCTCCTGCTGAGGGACACACAACACATATCACATGACCTGAACGCAGCTCATAATGTATAAATGTATTCAGTCAATAAAAGAGTGGCCACCTTCAGAAATCAGTGTGATGACTTTTTTTTTAACTATTACAAACTAAAATATGCAATATGTGTAATAATTATGATGATCATAGTAATAATAAAACAACACGGGAATTGTGTTGGTTGTTTTGAGAGAAGGCAGATCATCTGCACTTCTGTGATCTTATGCTCAAGAACAATAATTAGAATAAAGCCATATCTATAATACGCTGCATTTGTTTTCATTTATTCTGATTTAATAATGCAAAAACAATGAAAAGCTGTTCAGATTGAAGGATTTTATTGAAGTGCAAATTCATAAACTCATAAAACACACCGTACAATATCTAGATTCAATCATTTTTTACATAATCATGTATATATGTGTATGTGTATATATATATATATATATATATATATATATATCATAAATAGATTTCTTATGATTACTTTTTCCAGATTACTTGGATTACTTTTCCAGAACTTGGTACTTCAAACTAAAGTTTCATATAAAACATAGTAAATCACATTTACTTTTCATGGTACTTAACTAATATGACACCTAAAATGAACAATCAACGTCCAAAATCAATATTTAGTCCCAATAAATCATTATTATTCATATAAAAACAGCCTAAAGTGTAACTAAATCACCATTGAGACATCTGATGCTTGACAAACATCTTTTAACATGGTTTTAATTCACAAATCAAATCCTTTATAGTTGTAAATCAAGATTAAATCTCTGACAAAACAACAATCTTCCTCACATGAACCCACTCAAGTCAGCTATTCTGAAACCAAAAACTCAGGCAGTCCACACAAACATGGGTACTTTCAAAACAGCACTTTTTTTTCTAACCGGTCTCACTATTTGTCCACAGTATGGGGTGACTAAAAAATGAATCCTTCTGAAAACTTGCGAAGATGCGATCAATCACATCACATGCTCCTCTGGAAATTAGTTTGTGAAACTCGTTGGTTCGGCATGCCCTTGCGTCAGCGAGTGAAAATCGTGCAGTGTGAATTTGGCATTAGAGTAGGTCAACACAAACTTCAAGTTTTCATTTAATTGAATTTAATTTTCTTACTGAAGTGGCCCTCTGTAGTTTACATCATGATCATGTCCAGCGCCAGTCAGAATCTGCAGACTTGTTTTTTTTTTTATTTCTTGCTCAGAATTTTGTGAAAAATCTGCAGATTTCTGATCCAATGTAGGCCTTGTTGTGTCTTCTTCATATGCATATTTTAGTCCATGATCACCGTTGGTATCATAACTGTCATATGTGGGTTTGTTGAGCCAGTCAGGTTCATATTGAGTAATGGTGTAAACAAAAGCCTCAACTTCAGATTTTTCATTCTCCTTCAGGATCTCCAGCTGGATGGACGTGCGCTGGTACCAGTCTGGACATTCCTCAAACCAGTCCAGAAACTTCAGCATCTTCTGGTCAACACTGTAGATCTCACCGTAGACCTGCTTTCCAGAGCCGGGCACATTCAGCAGGAAGGGGATGTTGCATTTGGTGGCGATCACCAGCGGATATTTGTCTACGGTTCTGGCACAGGTGATGAACTCAGCTTGACCATTGTTAGAGTCCATCAGTCTCAAATAATTTGGCTGGCCTTTTTTTAGTGTCCCATACACAAACACAAGAGGCATGCGGACAGCAGGGATGATGATAATGATGATGATGATGAAGAGCTATAAGTCAGAGAATTTACTGACTGTTAAAATTTGGAAAAACAACTATGATCAATCCATCTGTGTGCTATTAAAGGCTGTATTCTCTGAAATGACCTAAACCATGGGGGGTCTGTAAAGAGAAATAAAATAAAAAGTAAACATATTAAATAAAACAGAGTTTGTGAAGAGACATCAATTCAAATTTAACTCAAGTTAATTGAAATTACAAAACAAATTACACTTAAATGAATGAAAGCATTTCTTTGCTTCCATACATTTTAAAACTGGTACACATTGAAAAAAGATGAATTTGTGTCTACCTTAATTACCTAGTAATGTTTTCTTACTGGAAATCATTTATAAAATATTAATAATAACAACAATTACATGTCAGCTGACAATAATACATTCATGACATTTGGCTAATTATGTATAAGCTAAGCTTTTACATTTTACATAGATTATGACCTTGAGTGAGTAGCTAATACTCAGTCAAGTAAGCACTCATCTTTACCTGAAACAGTGTGACAAATATTCAACCTTTACACACTTTGTGTTCATACATAAACTATAACACGTCATAGACCTGACGATTCCTTGGTAATCAAGCAGATAATAATAGCATACGAGTGTAAATACTTTTTTAAAACGCAAACGTGTTTGAAGCACAATGACTTTTATGCCATTCAGAGTCGAGATTTTTGTGCAGTACTTGAAGTTAATCAACGTTACAGCAGTTCAGTCTGTGTGATATACTTTATTAGATGAGCGATGGTGAGTAACGTTAGTTGACTGTATATCATATGCTAACTTAAACACGCCAAACTTTCTCCAGCCCAGCCCATTCACAACTTAACCAAAAGGGTCAACATGAAGGTCAGTACGTTTCTTACCGAAAATTTAGGAAATCCCTTCATATTTAAAAGTCACACTGGATGTTTGATTGTCATCGGACAAACATGAGTTTTCACAACGAACTTTACTTCGTTCGGCAGCTACTTTGGCAGTTCCGGCTTTCATGTTTACAAAAAAAAATAAGGAAATGACGTCGGGAACAAGGACGACAAGTCTGTAGGTTGTGTGAATGTGACTTTAACGAGTTTCTCTATATTATTGCAAACACCAGCCAAAACCAAACACTCATTTAACCAGGATCTTACTATTTACCTTCTGTTGAGGAACACAATACAAAACTACATGGCCTCATATCATACGTCATCATATGTATTTTACAAATAATCAATGAAAAAAGGACAACCTTCAGACATAAGAAAATTTACGAGTTGATACTAGTGTGATGATTGTCTAAAACATACTAATTAAAACTCAAATACAGTAGTGATAACTCAGTGTTATTATCAGTATTTATATATTTTCCATATCTGGTATGTCTGTATGTTGAAAAACATCACAATAACTATTTAACTAAATGGATAAAAATCAATCTTAAATTCAATTAAATATAATGTATACATTTGTGTATACAAAATGTTTACAAAATATGTGTCAGCTGCTAAAATAATTTAAGTACTAAAATTCAACTGAAAAAAAAAACAGAAAAAGAAAAGTGAAACTAAAAACATTAAAACAAAATGAAAGAAAAAGTAAAGCTGACAAAAAAACAAATGTAATGTACATATGGTGAAATCAAAATGTACACCTTGTAAAACACAATTTAAAAAAGTATACAAGATAAAAAAAACAAAAAAGAAACAAATAAAAATGTAAACAAAAAAATACCTGATGCTTATTTATTGATAAAAAGTGGGTCAAAAAAACTTCAGATTTTGTTATTTGTTTAGAAACCAATCAGCACTGAGCTTCAGAATAAATTATTTTATTGTAAAGTGCAATTCAATTAATTCACGAAAGTTTAAAGTATATTGCATACAGTAGTACACAGTATATTGTACAGTATGATCCCTGATCCCTACATATAACATATTTCAATCACATAATTTTACACAATTTATATATAATTATAAATTGTGTGCAAATCATACAAAACAAAAATAGATCTCAAAGATTGTTCCCAGTTTAATCATCTAAAGCGTTCTTGCAGCTGGTACATTGTATTAAAGTGCCAAATAAAATACAGGGAGTGCAGAATTATTAGGCAAGTTGTATTTTTGAGGATTAATTTTATTTTTGAACAACAACCATGTTCTCAATGAACCCAAAAAACTCATTAATAT
>CAIGQZ010032237.1:2524719-2537348 GCA_903798205.1 Danio tinwini | reverse complement strand
CACACACACACACACACACACACACACACACACACACACACACACACTGACAGAGCAGAAACCGCCAGCTTTATTCAGCACTTGAAAAATCACACTTTAATCACACACAATGACTGAGCCACCAGTGTTGGGGAGGTTACTTTGGAAATGTAATAGATTACAGATTACAAATTACCCGATTTAAAATTTCATGAGTAGTGTACCCAGTGACGTAGCGGTAGGGCATGCAGGTCACGCACTGCGGGGGGGCCCCAGAAGGTTGCTCATTTTGGTAATTTTTTATGTCAACTGACGCTAGCCAACCAACTGCTAAAAAAATGACCATTAAAGAGCCCCTATTACACATTGAAAAGGGTCATATTTCGGTTTTATGGGTCTCTAACAACATACTGATCTGTATTCAAGGTTAAAAAACACGTTCATGGTCTTATAATATGCATTTATTTTTACCTAATTATCCCAGTGACTCCCATATGAATCGTTCAGCGATTCATTTGTTCCCAAACCCCTGCTTAGCGCAAACCTAATCTGCGCTGATTGGACCGATGACAGCCTAATGCCATTGGTTGACAGCGTTCAGCGTGAGACAGTAAAATGCCCAGCATGGTTTATTAAGCCCGCGGCCGCAGGTCGCCAACATTGGATCGCAGCTGACGCTCGAAACATGCTTTAAAGTAAACTTAATAACACCACACTAAACAGTACCCAGTTCTCAACAGCTTTAAAGTAAACTTAATAACACCACACTAAACAGTACCCAGTTCTCAACAGTGTTATTCAGACACCTCAGCGCCGAAAGCAGTGCAGTTAAACACTAGCATATGTATGACACATATTCAGTTTTAATCCACACAGCAGCAAAAGCTGAACTATTCTGAACCTTGACCGCTGCACGGTGCAGGATCAGCTAACGGTGGCCATAGCAACGACAAACGACAGTGGAACGAGCTCACGAAAGCATTTAAATCTGTAAACAAAGCAGCACGCGTCGCATTTACAACGTGGCATTAGACGCGAAATGAGAATATAAAGAGTTAACCTGATACACTACACGCGGTTACTAGTAACAAAACATGTAGATCATTTCTATTTGCAATCATTGCTGTGGCACCTCGTCCGTGAACTGCTATATAAGTTCTAAGGGCTTACCTGTACTCTGCTTTTCTAAACGATCACATCCCCAGCCGGGAGGTTGTAGCATCCTCTGTCCTCTGACAAGCTATCTCTGCGGGCTCCCGCTCTCCATTCGCAAGCCTTTTCAGTGCTGCTCACCAGCCCGAAGCCCAGCGTTCAGCAGCCTACCGGTGTACCTAATATTTTGTCCTTATTTTGCCTGCACCCCTGGTGTTTTGTCTGTCCATTACAAGATGGAGGCAGAAACTAATGCATGAGCTGTGTAGTGATAGATCACCCATTGTAAGCGTGCAGATTTCTGAACGACTTCTTTCCCTCACACTTTCAATAATATCCAGGTAAACACAGCGTCTTCATGAGCGTCTTGCTGCTGTGTTAGTGGGCGGGGCCGCAGGTTTGAATTTTGCAACCATTATGTTTCGTAACGACGTCACACCGAAACGGCTGAAGATTCGTTATCAAGACGATTCATTTAAACCACTATGAGTCGACTCTTTTATAGATGAATCAATAGTTTTAAAAACTGTCCACTTTCAGATTTAAGCTTTAGCTTGATATTTTACTTCACTAAGAGCTGTGTTACACACTACATGAAGGTCATTTTCAAAAACCCATAATAGGGGCTCTTTAAAAAAAAACTCCCCTTTCTTCAGTGATTCGGTGCCTGCACTAGCAGCATAAACAACAAAACCATCCACATTCTGCGCTTCAATAAAAGGCGATAAAGCAAATTAACAGGGCTTTCACATGGTTACACCGTGACCGCACCAGCACGCAGAGGCACAGAATGATGTAGCCAGGCTACATAATTTGCAATAAAAAGACTTGCAGATGAAGTGGTATTGGAGGAAATTGCCGTGGCCAGAAAAAAAGTGTAAGTACAAACATTTTAAAGTAGATAGATAGATCTGCGCTGCATGCACTTTGCCAGTGTGAAAAGCAAAATGCTCTGTACGCGCCGCACAAGCAACCACTTCTGCTTTGTTGGCGTGTGAGGTGTGAAAATGACATAAAAGGAATGATATGAGGATTTAACGAAATGTGTTTCACTTAAAGAGCCCCTATTATACATTAAATAGGGTCATATTTTGGTTGTAAGGGTCTCTAACAACAGGCTGATATGCATGCAAGGTCAAAAAACACTTTCATGGTCTTATAATATGCATTTATTTTTACCTAATTTTTCCAGCGACTCCCATATGAATCGTTCAGCGATTCATTTGTTCCTAAACCCCTCCTTAGCACAAAGCTAATCTGCGCTGATTGGACCGATGACACACACACACACACACACACAAAACCCTCCTCCTCAGAGAACACAACACCAAAATAAAAGTCCTTAACAGAAACATTCAAAAACAGAATACAAAGAATGTTCATTAAAGAAACAACTTCACAATAGTTACTAACACCACAGAACACAGTACCCGGTTCTCATCAGTGTTATCAGGGCCATAGTGAGGGCGAACCACCTCCCCCCCGGTCCTCACTTTCATCCGCGACACCCACACCTCGTGGTGGGCAAAGTGAGGCTTCATGAAACACTGAAACAGTCGAAGCAAATGTGTCGAAGCTTCGAAACCCCACTCTACAGTGACACCTAGTGGTCATTTATTTTATGTATTGCACTGGAAGAGATTCAACAAAGAACAGTTGAGCAAATTGAGGTATTAAAACCCACTTTGTAGGATTGAACCTTCAAGTGCTTTAGTGGAGCAGTTAGGGTTCCTGACTACCATGTGGGAATTGTGGGTTCGAATCCTGGCTGATATAGCTGTTTTGAAATGCTTTAATATCAGTTTGAATCGCTCTGTTCTTGTATCGTTTTGTTTTAACATTGGTCTGACATCCGAATAAACACTTTGTAAATAAATATGTCTTGTTTTGGTCATAAAACAGGGTTGTTGCTAGATCAGACACGGTTGTGGCCGGAAGTTAACAAGAATTATTTATATTATTCATGAAATTTCCCATTTATTGTATTTTATTAATGTCTACCCAAAACCTAAACCCAACCATCACAGTACTGTAAAAGTATTAATTATTGCTTTACAGTGTTACAAAAATGATGCTAAACTGATGGCGTATCAGCAGCATCCTATCTAAACTACACCATAAACCAGTAACATGATTAAAATACATAAAACCATGATTTCGGAGTATTTGTACAAGTCGGAATTCGAACCCAAAAGTAATTTGAAGCACAGTAATAATGCGCACACGCATGGTCCACTAGGCCATATGAGACAGAAGTGATTTCTGACCCTGTCAGTCAAATGCAGATTCACCAGGTCTCGAAACACTTCTGAACTGATCGATGCTTTGAATCGCTTTAGTCATGTGACCAGGTGTTTCGAAACACTTTAGTCACGTGACCTGGGTGTTTCGGATCATGCTTCGGTGCAGTGTTTCGAAACACTTGTGCTTCGGGATCTCGACACTGTGTCGAAACATTAGTTTCACATCAGCCATCCCTACCCACACCCTCCCTCCCGGTCCTCACTTTCAACCGCGAACTGGGCGGTCACTTTCTTTTTCACTTTCGGGTTGAGGGCAGCATGATCGCCGTTCGCCTAGAGCGCCAGTCCAGCTTGTTCCAGCCCTGTCTGTTATTCAAACACCTCACCCGGAACCTAACCATCCAGCCTCCCGGATTTTTAGGGACAGATGTTAGCAGGTATGTGTGTGCAGTTTTATTTTTGCAGCAAGTATGTAAGAACAGCTGAGCTGATGAAGGCCATAGCAATGACAAACAGCAGAGGATCGCAGGCTCATAAATGCATTAAATCTGTAAACAAAGTGTTTTCAACGTGGCTTTAGACGCGATATGAGAATAAAAAGAGTTAACCATACAGTACAAGCGGTTACAAGTAACAAAACACTATTAAATACATAATTTGCAAGCTGGAAAATGCAAGGAGGCAACCATTTTAACCACTTACTTACACTTGTGAAATGGAGGAACTGATCCACGATGCACTGCTCCATGTTCTGACATAGTCCCTTACATCAATCTTTTCTGATCCTTCCTTTAACAAAAGGCAGATGAATTCTCCGTTGTAAGTTTGTAGATTCCAGAAGCACTCGAACAGCACAATGCTGGGCTATAATGCTGAGGTTTTTGCGAGCGCAACAACTGGGCGAAGTTTCGTATCGACATCACGACGAAACGGCTAAAGACTCGTTACTAGGAGTCGACTCTTTTATAAATGAATCAATATTTTTAAACACTGTCCACTTTCAGATTTAAGCCTTAGCTGGATATTTCACTTCACTTAGAGCTGTGTTACTGTACGTTCACACCGAAAGCAGCGAGAGCGTCAAAGGTCGCTCTGACCGCCCTAGCGACGGTGCTGTCTGCCTTCACCTTCGGCGGCGAGAGCGTCAAAATTCGTTACATTGATCTTGTATTTAAAGGAGCCGTTGCAGCATATCAGCAAATCAGTTACATTCCCGCAATAAACATGCTTTCTAGCGTGAAGATGTTGCACACTTATTATCAAATTCATTAAACTACGAAAGATCTAGTTGCATGTGGTGTGGCTTTGCTCCACTTAATTATCCAATGTGTCCATATGCCTGAAATATTCTGAAGCATATTGTTTTGTATTGTCGCATGAGATTCCCGCTTTTTTACAGACAAAAAAAAAATAACATTGATGCACATCAGTAACTCGCCAGTAACTTTTTCATGTATGTTCCTGTAAGAAAAACATTGCAAATAATTGGAAATCTGGCAACCGTAATATTAAAACCCTTGGGAACAACTGTGGTCGGAACCAAAGTTCACAGGACTGTGTTCTCTGGACTCCTCTCAAGCGGTGGACTTCTACATTCTGATTGCTTGCCGCCGAACCGCGTCACAGCTCATTACCATAAAGTTGACTTGATGTCAACTCTCCTCGACGCCTTCACCGGCGAAGACGCTCCGCGCTGCTCCTCGCCGCTTATCGCCGCCGGCTCCCATTGAAAATGAATGACTTCCGGCTACTTTGACGCTCTCGCCGCTTTTGGTGTGAACGTACAGTTACACACTTCATGGAAGGTCATTCTCAAAAACACATAATAGGGGCTCTTTAAATAACGTATATATTTGTATGATTTTTATAGTTTACAGTACACTTTACAACCACAGACAGATGGTGCCTATTTGCTCTCTCTCTCTCTCTCTCACTCTCTCTCTCTCACACACACACACACACACACACACACACACACACACACACACACACACACACACACACAAACACACACACAGACACACACACACAAGCTGACATTGAGTTATATTCAAAGTATTCACAATTTCGCAGTTATTCACAGTTTCTAATTATTATTCTTATGTTATAGTAAAAATGACATTTTAAAAAGATGAGTCCTTCATTACGTCTGTACGCTAGTCACATTATATTGTTCGACAAGACATTTAGCTAGGTTGTTAATAACGAATGCCATAAATATTATTATCAAACCCTGGAAACATTTCACGTTGAATATCCTGTCACAGTCAGATTTTTGTCTAATATAAGCTGTTTTTGTATACGAAAATGTGATGTGTATGGATTGATCTATTAGCTTCATACAGATGTGTGTGCGTGTAGCGTAACATTTTTTAGTTTATCAGTTCGCTATATATAGATTTTTGCAGGGGGGCCTCTGCTTACAACAACCCCCCCCCCCCCCCTTCACCAGGGGGCCCCGTCAATAATCCCTGCAGGGGGGCCCCCGCATATTGCGCTATTTAGCAAGCAGGAGTGAGCTTACAGTAGCTCTGTTTACTGTTAGAGTTTCACAATCTCTCATCACTTTAATTAAGATTCTATTCATTTAATTTGAAAGTACAGCCACCACAAAAAAAAAAAAAAAAACAAAAAAAAAAAACAGATCTTATAACAAAAACACTTGTTTATTGTTGTTACAAAATCTAAACTTTAGTAAGTTATGCAGGTGATTTTTGTGGCATTTGCAATAAAAAAAATACATCTGAGCTATTTATGCAATTTTCATTTTTAAATCGACTTAAAGCAACTTCAATCCACGTCAATCATATCTAATGCCGACTTTAGCTCTGATTTTGACTTGCCGACAGGTTATGAGAAATCGCAGACAAATGTCTGAAATCACAAGCAAATTGATGCTTGTGCAACCGAGTGACAATCACACAGTATGAACTATGAGAGAATCGCCGATGAGTTGCAGATGCCCGTGAGATATTTGGCGTGCTAAATATATGGAGCTGTCGACGATGCAAATCATGCCATGTGAATGTGTTCTTACTGAAAATAACATCCGTGATCACCTACAGCCAATGAGAGAGCAGCACTTACTAGCGTGGTTACCTGCAGGCCAGCGGGAGGCTGGAGGAGAAGCTAAAAGCGCTCATTTTCAGTTTATTTGGACTCAAGAAATGAAGAAAAAAATAGTGTAAAATTGGCACGAGCACTGTCTGTTTGACGTGTCTTCTGATCAATATTACAATCAGGTCAAAAAGTTAAAAAAAAGTTGAGGAGAGATTGTTAATTCTCTTCAAAAGCCAGGTGAGCAACGCAAGTTTTTAAAGCTGAAGCCTTCTGTTTACATTATAGTTAATAACGAAATATATATTATGTGATATATATTACGTGACCTTGCGTTGTTTCCATGTCACTTCTCGCGTTTGTTTGGCTGTGAGACGTAGTTTGGACAAAGTTGTCGGTAATTCTTCCTATTTTAAAGTCATGCAGTGTGAACTCTCCTGTTGCCGATCCATCCTACAGTGTAAACACAGCACAGACAGAACACTAGCCCAGATAGTCATGCAGTGTGAAAACATCCGTGACACGACTACTTTGAAAATCATGCAGTCTGAACTCTGTGTAATAGTGATCAATAAAACTGTCATTGAAACATACAGTATTAGACAAAACTGTTCAATTACTTACTAATATGCTGGACTAAACACAATCAAACTATAGTCTTAATAACTATAATCCAATAAAAGCAGGTGTTACACATTAAAATACTATAGTCATTTATAGTAAAGGTAAATATTTAGGAATGAGCGTTATATTGTTTATATATTTACAACTCTTCATTAATAAAGTACACTAGATAATGTAGTATCATTAGTAACTATCATGAACTTAGTAATTACCATAGTATACTTCACCCTTTACTACAGTAAACTATAAATATATATATATAGACCTCCTCTCCCTCAGTCATCTTTCATTCATTTTCTTTTCAGCTTAGTCCCTTTATTAATTTGGGGTTGCCACAGCAGAATGAACCGCCAACTTATCCAGAATATTTTCTACGCAGTGGATGCCCTTCAAGCTGCAATCCATTACTGGGAAACATCCATACACACTCATACACTATGGACACTTTAGCCTACCCAATACACCTAGTGCATGCCATTGAACTTGTGGGGAAACCGGTGCACCTGGAGGAAACCCACGCGAATGCAAGGAGAACATACAAACTACACACAGAAATGCCAACTGACCCAGTTGAGGCTCGAACCAGCGACCTTCTTGCTGTGAGGCAACAGCACTACCTACTGCGCCACCGCATTACCCTCAGTCATCTTTCCAATTTCTCGTGTTAGCCTTGGTTGGTGACCAGAGCGAGAGGTGGCAGTAACGCACCAAAAAGTTTGTTGTCGACCACTGAAAAACAGGAAGAAAAAAATTTGCCATCATATGGGCTTGAATGTATGCATAATGCATATATTTTCATCAGCTAGACATCGGCCTCACAGCTCTGTGAATGCCGGTGCCATCACTTGATCCACGATCGGTAAATGTAGCTTGTGTGGACGCTAATGCACTACTTGACAAAAAAAATTGCTTTGATACTGAAAATCTATTTGATTTATAAATTAGCGATGCTACCTTCATGCTACTGAGAAATGTAGATATAGCAGAATAGCACCACTTTAATAAATGGCCTTATCAGAAGGCATCGTGCATATCGAAAACAGGCAAAGCAACAGATTAATATTATTCAACATATCCCAGAACATTTTTAGATGTAACCCCATTTATAATCTTTAATATTTTCATAAGTAACTGTAATTTAATTACACACTTATTCTCAGTAACTGTAACAGGTTACAGTTACATTTATTTTCTAATTAAATTACATAACCCCGTTACATGTAACTAGTTACTCCCCAACACTGGAGGCCACAGTGCTAACCACTGAGCCAACGTGCCACCATCAGTGGTGTAAAGCATACCTGCCGACACTCCCGTTTTTCCCGGGAGTCTCCCGTATTTCAGACCCACCTCCCGGTTTGTCATTTCTCCCGAAAACCTCCCGGAATTTCAACCCCTTCCCCCAGTACTTAGGTGATTGGTACAATCTTAAACACCCCATTCACACAGGGCTTCAGCGTCAACGCTTGACAGAGGGCCTGTCTGAAGTTGGGGCTGACACGATCGTCATAGCAGCGTCAGCCAATGAAATTAGTCAGCAATAAGCTACTTTCTGAGCTGGTGTATTTGCATACAGCGATTTGATTGGCTAGCACTTACGTCGGCACTTGAAAAGTTGAGAAAGTCCCAACTTCTGTAGTGATCAATGCCACTCAAGCGGGGCTGACTGATCCACAATGCAGTTCGACAACGCCTGATGTCACCCATTTAAAATGAATAGGTAGAGTTGAAGCTGATGCCTCCTGTAAATGGGGCGTAACACTCCCGGATCGCAGACAGACCAGGCACCCCTTCCGGTCGCTCTGCCAACCAAATCCAAAAATTACAAATACTCAAAATGACTGTAATTGAGTAGTTTTTCTCAGGAATTGTAATTTACTGAGTAGTTTTAAAAATGTGTACTTTTACTTTCCCTTGAGTACATTTTTAGTGCAGTATCGGTTACAGCCACAGCCATATCACCCTGCAGTCCAAGACCGGTTACTCACTGAAGCTAAGCAGGGCTGAGCCTGGTCAGTACCTGGATGGGAGACCACATGGGAAAACTAGGTTGCTGTTGGAAGTGGTGTTAGAGAGGCCAGCAGGAGGCGCTGAACCTGTGGTCTGTGTAAGTCCTAATGCCCCAGTAAAAGTGAAGGGGACACTACACTGTCAGTGGGCGCCGTCATTCGGATGAGACGTTAAACCGAGGTCCTGACTCTCTGTGGTCATTAAAAATCCCATGGCACTTCTCGTAAAAGAGTAGGGGATGTAACCCCGGTGTCCTGGCCAAAGTCCCTCAATCGGCACTTTCCCATCATGGCCTCCTAATCATCCCCATCCACCCAATTGGCTCTATCACTGTCTCTTCACTTCACCAATAGCTAATGTGTTGTGAGCGCTGTTGTCCTGTGGCTGCTGTCACATCATCCAAGTGGATGCTATACACTGGTGGTGGTGTAGAGAGACCCCCCCTCATGATTGTGAAGCGCTTTGGGTGTATGGTCATACACAATAAATGCGCTATATAAATACACATTACATTACATTACTTTTACTCCACTACTCTCCTTCATTCTGCAGTAGCTACTTTATTTTTCTTGTCTATTGGGATTAGAAAAAATTGTCCTGTGATTCCTGTCCAATCAAATCACACACAGTGTAGAAGGTAAATCGCATCATACTGATCTACCTCAAGACGTGTTCACTTTATAATTGCAGAAAACTGTTTGGAAGTATTAAAAATGTCCATGAAGATGTTCAAAATCTTTACGCTCATTGATCTAGAGACTGTTTAGATGCAGGTCACTGATGAGAAGATGACGGATGTTTACTGTATAATGACTGAAATGGCCTTAAACACCCAGCAGGGACAGGACATCAACATGACGTCTGATTGACGTTGAACCTCAACGTCATGGGGACGTTGCATTTTGTTTGGAAATAAAAATCAGGTTGACGTCAGAACTCAACGTCAGTCCAACATCAATATCCAATGTCCAACCTAAAACCAACCAAATATCAACGTCTAATGATGTTACAGCTTGACGTTGTGTGAATGTTACCTCTATGATTTGGTTGCCATAACTGACGAATAAATGTCAGTATTTGACGTCATATATGACAACCAAATATCAACGTCATTTGACGTCATTATCGGACATCAAATTAACGTTGTCCTTAGCTGCTGGCTTGACAATTAATTTTGGTCACCTGACATAACCTAAATCTAACCTAATATTAACGTCTCCGGATATTGTGCTGGGCAATAACTAAATGCACTACAGAATGTTACGTTTACACACACATGCACAAATTACATGTAAACATATCAGCCTTTGACAGCATATACTCACTATAGAGTACTTTTAAAAGGTCTATTTTACTCCTACTTTGAGTAATATTTACAGCAGATACTTTTACTCGCACTACATTTTTAGGCAAGTAATGGTATTTTTACTTGAGTATGATTTTTCAGTACTCTTTCCACCACTGGCCGCCATGCATAATAATAATAAAACACATTATTATTGTCATTATTATATCATCACACTCACTCTGGTGTTTACCTGTTCCGTCTGCTAGCCCGCGGGTTCACATGATTCAGACAAACTGAACTACTTTCACCTGAAAAAAGCAATAAGAGAACAGGTTCACATACAGCAAAGCCTCATAAATCCACTGTAATATCAACAGTTTTTCTGCCTCAGGGGGGAAAAAGTGAAGTTGACTGGATTAGATCTGCTTTTCACCTGCAGACTCAGTTTACACACACTGATCTCTGATTCTGCTCGACTCACTTTACTTACTATCCTCCAGATAAATGACTGAACAGCACACACAACGTTACCAAATGCATTGAGTTTCTGCTCTTAAATACAAGTTGAAGTCAGAATTATTAGCCTCACTGTGTAATATTTACTCTTTCAAATATTTATCAAATTATATTTAATGGGGCAGCACAGTGGGGCAGTGGGTAGCACAAAATTACCTCACAGCAAGAAGGTCGCTGGTTCGAGCCTTGGCTGGCTCAGTTGGCATTTCTGTGTGGAGTTTGCATGTTCTCCTCGTGCTGGCGTGGGTTTCCTCAGGGTGTTCCGGTTTCCCCCACAAGTCCAAAGACATGCGGTATAGGTGAATTGGGTAGGCTAAATTGTCCGTAGTGTATGAGTGTGAACGAGTGTGTATGGATGTTTCCTAGTGATGGGTTGCAGCTGGATGGGCATCCACTGCGTAAAACATATGCTGGATAAGTTGGCGGTTCATGCTGCTGTGGCGACCCCAGATTAATAAAGGGACTAAGCCGATAAGAAAATGAATGAATGAATGATATTTAATGGATAAGGGACATTTTCACAGTATCTAATTTGTTTTATTTTGGCTAGAATAAAAGCAGTTCTTAATTTTTTTTACCATTTTAAGGTCATTATTATTAGCCCCTTAAGTGATATTTTTTATCCGATTGTCTACAGAACAAACCACTGTTAAATACAATGACTTACCTAATGGGGTATATGCACAGACTTTTAATTTCGGTCAGCCAGTCCCAGGGCTTCCGGTTAATTGTCATCCCATACAAAATCACAGCGTTTAAGATCTGATTTCTTTAAAAACTTTTGCCTGGCTGAGATATGATATAACGAGGGTATAAGACCAAACATAGGCACTGCATTAAATTATGTTCTTCCGTACCATGTCTTTAAAATATGACAATTAATTTTACCCCAGTATTTTACACTACAACATCAATGCTGTAAAAACATAACACATAAAGCTTCCACCGGAAGTTCATCATTGGCTGAAAAACAGTAGCTGCTGTGAATATAGCCCATTACACTAACTTTAACCTAGTTAAGCCTTTAAATGCCACTTTAAGCTGAATACTAATGTCTTGAAAAATATCTAGTCAAATATTATTTGCTGTCATCATAGCAAAGATAAAATAAATCAGTTATTAGAGATTAGACAGAAATTGGGGAAAATATATAAAAAAAAAAAAATTTAACAGGAGGGCTAATAATTCTGACTTCAACTGTATACAATACACTCAGAAATAAAGGTATGTGAGCTGTCACTGAGGTGGTACCTTTTCAAAAACATTTGTACTTGAAGGGTCCATATTGGTACCTCAAAAGTATATATTAGTACCTACAAATTTTAAGAGGAACACTTTTGTACTTTTTAGGTACCAATATCTACCCTTGAGGTAATAATAAGGACCTTTTAGGTACAAATTTGTACCTTTTGAAAAGGAACCACCCTAGTGACAGCTCACATACCTTTATTTCTGAGAGTGTACCTGACAAAAGTCTTGTCGCCTATCCAAGTTTTAGGAACAACATATAATAACTTGACTTAGTTGATTATTTGGTATCAGAAGTGTCTTATATGAAAGGCAAAGGCCTTTGGATTGCGCTTATTTTACCAGAATAAAATATGATCATGCCTTGATTTTTAATGATTTAATTAGGACAGTAAGGTCTGACTCTGCTTAGACAAAAGTCTCGTCACTGAACAGAAATAATGTCCAGTATAGAATATAAAGTCCTGCTGCAGTGGAAACAGAATGAATATTGTGTCTGACTCCATCATGAG
>CAIGQZ010032237.1:2465605-2478276 GCA_903798205.1 Danio tinwini | reverse complement strand
GGGGGGGGGGGGGGGGGGGGGGTTCCGTTAGATAATACAATACGGGACAATAAGGGTCTAAAATACGGGAGACTGAAATAATGGGAGTGTTGGCAAGTATGATCAGCACATTCAAATCAAGGCTGAAAACTCTAGCATTAGCTGTGCCTTTACTGAATGAGCACTGCGCACTCTCAGCAATAAAGGTACGTGAGCTGTCACTGGGGTGGTACCTTTTTAAAAGGTACAAATTTGTACCTTAAAGGTCCATATTAATACCTTAAGGGTACATATTAGTACTTAAAAAGTACAAAAGTGTTCCTATTAAAATATTTAGGTACTAATATATACTTTTGAAGTACTAATATGGACCTTTTAAGTACAAATGTGTACCTTTTGAAAAGGTACCACCCCAGTGACAGCTCACGTACCTTTATTTCTGAGAGTGTGCTACGTCCCACAGATCGCACTATTGTGTCTTTCTTTTCTTTTTTATTCATTCAAAACCTGTTTTAACACATTTTAATCTGGTTTTATTCTTTGTTTTTATTTTCATATACTTCTTTCTTTTATTCCCGTTTATGTAAAACACTTTGAATTACAGTTGTGCATGAAATGTGCTATATAAATACTTGCATTGCCTAACATCAAGCAGTTGCTTCTCCACAGTGTTGTCTATATCATTAAATTGCGCGAGCCTTTTATTTTTCAATACATTCTGGCTGTCAGTGTTTCATCAGCTGGGGAAAATCATTCTGAAAGTGATCCCAACAATATTGTTCCTCTGTATCTGTATCGGTGTGGTAGGAACTATATTCTGTAACAATGTGAATGCTTTTTATAACTATATCTTTATCGTTATCTTAATAGTTATCATGCTTTGTGTTAACAGGGTCTTTACTCCATTAGTTTACACATCCAGATTGGCATTGAACCAAATCGTGACTCCTGTACCTTTATGGTTTAGGACGAAAACATATACTGTTACCCTACTAGTCTGTCCTAAATGCATTTGTTGGCGGTCCAGCCATGTATATCTCTGGACATCTTTCAATGTGAAAAGCCAGTAGACACGTTTGCCTGAAATATAAAGGTGCCTGAGGGAGGCAAAAAAAACAAAAAAAAAACACACACACACTCTTCCCCCAAACATAACAGATTACAGGACAAGACAGCATAGTCAAAAAGAGCGAGTTTCTCTACAGGACAGGGTTGGATATCTGGGACACGCTGCCCCTGAACAGCCACCAAAAACGTCAAGTTGTGTTTGTCTGAGTGCACAAAACAAGCACCAACTACATTTGTTGACGATCACTGGGAATTCTGCCAGTGCGAACTACCTTTCAGAGAGAACTCGCTGTTCGTCTGGACAGGACAAAAGGAAAAAAAAAACCATAGCTATAAAAAAAAAGGGAAAACTCGCTGGCCTGTGTCGAAGATTTTCCGTGACCCATAAAATACATCCTCGGACGACTTTTCTTTCTTTCAGAGCTCTGTCCATTCCTCATGTCGTAGACTCAGGCCACCCACTCCTCCAGATAAGCATGTCTTTTCGCTGCCAGGGGAGATTATGCATGCGGCAATTGGCATAGTATTTTCAACACGAGCATGATTTCCAGACAACGTTGAAACTCAATCATCCACCCAGCGAAGTCTGTCAGGCTGCAAATGCTTTCACCTGTCAGCCTCCGTCACGGCAATCATCAATGACTCGCTTCTTGTAGAGGAGGTGGAAGAATATAAAAGCACAGGAATTGAATGAAGACGCCCTGGGAAGCTGATATGTAGAGATGCGAACCACTATCGCAGTTACACGACCTGTCATTCTCATGCACAAATGAAGAATGACAATGCTCGGGTATTGTGACTGCCATGCGGGGTGTGGAAATGAGAACGTTGACACCAACATAAGCAATAACAGACTAACAATATATTCCTGACAACATGTCAACGTGTTGAGGTTGTCGGGTCAAGCAGGCCTTATTTTCCATCTATTTGAGCAGTATGAATCACTGAATTTGAATTGCACTAGTCCCTTTGAGTGCATGTAGTAGTTTTTTTCTCTGCACGGCACCCACCGGGATGATGCAACGGCAGACAATGTGCACTGATGTCTTCAGCGCTTCGCCGATCCGCTGGTAAGTTACGCAATCAAGCCGGACTCAAATCTGCAGCTGGATGACATTACAAGAAGGGGACATTACAAAGAAACTGTGATGTCTGTGTCTCAGCGGGACTACTGATATAATTAACAAGTGACTGAGCTGAGTCACACTGAAACCTTTATCAAACAGGATTGAAGGGATATTGATTATTTTGGAAATGATAAACATACTGATGGAAAAATAGGTCATAGAAATATGGATAGTTACACAGACACAGATAGATGTGACCCTGGGAAAAAAAACAACAACTGTTATAGGAGTTAATTTATTGAAATTAAGATTCATAGTTTGTGAGGATAGGACAATATTTGCACAAGGTACTACAACTATGGACTGCACTGTGGCGCAGTGGGTAGCACGTTCGCTTCACAGCAAGAAGGTTGCTGATTCAAGCCTCGGCTGGGTCAGTTGGCATTTCTGCATGGAGTTTGCATGTTCTCTAGATGTTCGCGAAGGTTTCCACCAGGTGCTCTGGTTTCCCCCACGAGTCCAAATACATGTGGTATAGGTGAATTGGGTAGGCTAAATTGTCCATACGCTGCAAAAAAAGCTTTTCTTAGATTTTTTGTCTTGTTTCTAGTCCGAATATCTACAAATTCTTAAATCGAGAAGTTTTCTAAGCAAGCAAAACATAATGGTTTGTTTTCAGAAATAATATGCCAATATTAAGTGAGGTTTTCCTCAACTTTCCTGTCATGTTCGGGTCAAATCTGATTGATTTACAACTTAAATCACTCATAAATATTGTGTTTTACATCTGATTGCCTCAAGGCTTTATGATATCATCCACGCTATGCACTTAAACATATACAAGTGATGATCACTTCTTTCATTCAATTTTGAGAGTTTTAATCAACCTTGTTACACCTGTGGTGTTTCCGGTCAAAAGTGACCGCCATAGGAAATGAATGGGTATCTAGACTATATTTATCTATCAGACAGAAGACATCCCCACACACACTACCCCAAGTTACTCAGTCACTCAGCTACTCAGTCTCTCACTTATACGTTTCAGACTGAACAATGTCTTTTGCAGGTACACAGCTCTTTTACGTGCTTATGTGCCAAACCTCCAGCCTGATCTCACAAGGAAACGTAACTATTTTGCGTTTTGTCAGTTTAGTGGCTAATTCGTACGAGATCAGTCGTACAAAAATGTACAATTTTTAAAAGGAGGCGCGACACCCAATCTTCATTGGGGATAAGCAAATCTTACAAAATTGTATGAAAGATATCGTATGAATTCATATGGATTAGCCACTAAATCAATAAGTTATGAATTGCCATGAGAGTGTTGGATCCTCTAATGTGAATCAACTTCCTCATAAAACAATGTACACTGTAAAAAATAATTCCGTTAATTTGACGGTAAAAAACGGCAGCTGTGGTTGCCAGTATTTAACCGAAAAAAATACGGTACAAATATTTTCCGAAATAATAATTTTTTGTCAGGCGGTACTCCATTTCATTGTCCGCAGTGGTCTCATAATAAAGTAAACACTTTAGGAGATATCTATGATGACAGTGGTTTAAAATCCTTCCAGAACCTAAAAACTCAATATAATTTGCCAGGCACCTCCTTTTTTATGTTTTTGCGCATTAGATCAGCTCTTCTGGCATATGGGGTGCCCTGGAACTCTCAACTATCTATTCACCCATTACGTAAATTAATCCTTCCTTCTGACAAATCTCCCTCCTCTGCTTCAGTTATCTATCTCTTTCTTCTTGAGCATTCATACAAACCTCTACCTATTACAACAGTTTGGGCTAAGGACCTTAATGAGGATGTACACGTTTTATTTTCAGATCAGGTATGGGAGATGTTTAAATTGTCTTCTAAAAACCCTAATCACCAAATGATTCATTGGAAATTGCTGCATAGGTTCTACTTGACTCCAAAGAAACGTTTTTATATGAATCTCTCATCTTCTTCTAATTGTAATCTCTGTTCACAAGGATCTTTAGGCACTATTTTACATATCTTTTGGGAATGTCTCTCTCTTTCACCTTTCTGGACTCACAGGATCTATCATACTTGTTGGGAACTGAGATTTGTTTGACTCCATGCCATTTTTTCATGAATGACTTTTGGGACCTCACTTTGTCCATTCAACAAACATGTCTTCTGTTAACTGCTCTCACAGCAGCAAAAAAATTGCTGGTCAACCGCTGGAATCCTCCTCACACAATGGACAGATGAACCTGGACTGTGTATTTGTTGGACATTCTCTCAATGGAACTCTCAACTTCTCGTATGCATGGTGCTAATGTGAAAACTGTCCGTATGTGGCATTCAGCTTTTGATGTTGTGTCATCCTTTTTAAAATCTTTGTAAAATTTCTTTGAAGGATTTTTTTTTCTTTTTCCTTTATTTGATTAGTATTATTATTAATATTATTTATTGATCTTTGATTATTTATTGAAAAGTTTTCTTTTTCGTTTTATATCGTTTCCGGAAAAACTCAATAAACTGTTGTTAAAAACCCCCCCCCCAAAAAAACCAAAAAAACGTACAAACCATAAAAGTAAATTCTCATTTTTACAGTACACTAATGTATTTTATTAATTTATAGAGGTAATATGTCTGTATTATAAATTAGCAACATCTACACATCTTTTGTTACACAGATAGACATGATAACACAGCCATATGCAGGTGGTGATGAGATGACGAACCATCGCTCATCACAAACAACTTTTCCCACAATCAAAAAAGTGTATCAGTGTAAAGAAGGTGCTCAGTGTCATTCACACAGCTAGTAAACACCAGTTTGGTAACACGCATAAAATTAAAGTCATAAAATAAACATTGTTTATCAACATTAAGACATAAGATAAATCACTAATATACATTACTGATGGGGAAGCAACTAAAAAGATTCATAGTAATGTCAACAAAAAGCATAAAAAGTGATGTGCCATGCAGGGAATTTACGGTTATTCACTGTATATATAAAAGAAACATACTGTCATGGATGGACAAACAGACGGATGGATACACGAAGGGAAGGATTGAAAGAACGAATGGACTGACAGTAAACAGATGGATGGGTGGATGGAAAATTGATAGATATACAGACAAACATGGATGGAATTGATAGACAGATTGATTGACAGACTAATGGATGAACTGATGTAAAGACAAACAGTTGGATGGGTGGATGGATGAAGGAAGGAAGGAAGGAAGGAAGGAAGGAAGGAAGGAAGGAAAGGATTGAAGGAACAAA
Organism: Danio tinwini; assembly: GCA_903798205.1. Taxonomy (NCBI): domain Eukaryota; kingdom Metazoa; phylum Chordata; class Actinopteri; order Cypriniformes; family Danionidae; genus Danio; species Danio tinwini. The sequence continues at coordinate 2,472,905 of CAIGQZ010032237.1, read as the reverse complement.
TAGACTGATGGATGGAAAGGCTGATGGATAGATAGACAGACTGATGGGTTGATGGACAGATGGGCGGATGACCAGACAGGTACAAAAAGATGAATGGGTGGATGGAAAACTGATAGACAGACACAGACAGACAGATGGATGGACTAAAGAAAAGACTGATGGATAGACAAACTGATGTATCTGACATACAGACTGGTGGATTGATGGATAGATTGGTGGATGGCCAGGCAGGTAAACAGATGGATAGGTGGATGGAAAACTGATACATAGACAGAAACATATGGATAGATGGAGTGAATGACAGATAGATAGATAGATAGATAGATAGATAGATAGATGGATGGATGGATGGATGGATGGATGGATGGATGGATGGATGGATGGATGGATGGATGGATGGATGGATGGATGGATGGATGGATGGATGGATGGATGGATGGATGGACAAACAGACAGATGTATGGATGATGGATAGCAGGAGGGATCGATTGAAGAAATGTATGGACTGATAGATGGACAAGTGGCCAGACAGATGAACAGACAGACAGACAGACAGACAGACAGACAGACAGACAGACAGACAGATAGATGGATGAATGGATTGACAGATAAACATATCAATGGATGGATGGACAGACATATAAACATTCAGACAGACAGAGAGATAGGTAGACAGATGGCTAGATTAATTACAGATGGCAGACAATAGAGATTTCAGCATATATACTCTACTGAGGTGACGTTTAACATGCTAATGTTGTGTGACTGCTCATAAAATATGTATGAAATTGAGCCATAATATTTTCATGACACTTCTCTGACAGTGGGTGTGAATAAGAGCCACATATTTACATTATTTACTTTTTCCCCTCAAAGAAAATCTCATTAATTTGAATCTATCAGATTTCCAGCAGCCGGGTTTTGTTTCTCCGCAATACAATCTGAATAAAGATGAGCGAATAAAATCAATGTGGATCACTTACACCGCGGTGACAAAAGACGCCACAGAGCTAAATCTTAATTAGCTGATATAATGAGACCAATACAGGAGCCAATCCAATTAGAAGAGGAAAGTCTCTTGAAGCGAAGCCTCTCTGAGGGACGATAAACACAAAACAACACAACACTGTGTTCCCCAGAGGACACAAACTAACAACACACGAGGACCTCAGCATCGCTCTGATAACACTTAAACACATCGCCAATTAAAAGGACAAAAACATCTCAAGCGAACACTGAAGGTTGTGTGAAAGAACATTATGATGATGCCAGCTAGCCAAAGCTAATTACTTATAGCACGTTGAGGTTAGCTAAGCAGTTTTTAGAGTTCAATAAGTGGATTCCAGCCGTCAGAATGGGGGAAAAAATAATGCTTATTATCACTAAAGTGGACATTTTTTTGCATTTCATGAGGCGGTTCCTAAAAAAATGGAATTTAAATAAGTGGGCGTGGCTAGTTTTTTATACTGCGAGCTGATTGGATGTAGTAAATGAGGCATTTCATTCAGAAAGATGGGGGAAAGGGTCTTGGAAGAGTTATTACAACCCAACATACTCCTCCTCTGATCAATTTCTTGTCATAGTGACAGCTGGAGGGGTGTGGTTAAGTATGTTAGCCACGCCCAATGCCTCAGACAGACGTAATCAGAGAATTTTACTCAAAACAAACAGGACATGATTTCAATTTTAGTTCACAAGGTCAAACTTTTTTTCCCCCTCAATTGACATGCACAGATGAATTGTTCACCACAAAACTAGCAATGTGAGCTATCAAAATCAATACGGCTAGTTTTGATTTCATGGGGACTTTAAGAATGGATGGACAGATGGGTGAACAGACTGATGAAAAGATGGATTGATGGATAGATGGGTGGATGACCAGACAGGTAAACAGATGCATGGGTGGATGGAAAACTGATGGATAGACAGGCATACTGTACAGATGGATTGATGAATGAAGGAAAGACTGATGGATAGTTAGACAGATTGATGAATGAATGTATAGATGGATGAATGAATGAAGAACTTACAGAAGAACGAAGCAGTGGTGTAAAAAGTACTGAAAAATCATACTCAAGTAAAAGTACCATTACTTGCCTAAAAATGTAGTGCAAGTAGAGTAAAAGTCTCTGTTGTAAATATTACTTAAAGTATGAGTAAAAAGTAGACATTTTAAAAGTACTCAAGAGTAGTGAGTATTACACTGTTAAAAGCTGATATGTTTACATGTAATTTGTGCATGTGTGTATAAACGTAACATTCTGTAGTGCATTTAGTTATTGCCCAGCAGGTACACAATATCATGAGACGTTAATATTAGGTTAGATTTAGGTTGTAATGTCAGGTGACCAAAACTAAAAGTCAAGCCAGCAGCTAAGGACAACGCTATTTTGATGATCATTTATTCATCAGGTACGACAACCAAAATCCAACATCTGATAGATGTCATAGGGGTAACATTCACACAACGTCAAGTTGTAACATCATTAGACATTGATATTTGGTTGGTTTTAGGTTGGACATTGACATTGGCCCGACGCTTAGTTCTGACACCAACCTGATTTTCATTTCCAAACAAAGTGAAAAGTCCCCATGACGTTAGAGTTCAGCGTCAATCGGACGTCATGTTGATGTCCTGTGCCTGCTGGGTGTTTAAGGCCATTTTGGTCATCATACTGTCACAATGATATACACAGGAGACCCAAATGCAAGTGAAAACAAGATGATTTATTTAAAAAGTCACAACTGGTATTGATCTCACCAGATATAGTGTAGGGCAAGGATGCTCACCCCAAAATACGACACGCCAAACAGCGATGAAGGTTCATCCATGAACCAATGTCGTATAGCAGTCTCTCATGGATATCTCACCAGATATCGAGGGAAGGGGAAGGTCGCGCTAAGGAGCCGCTCTCAAGGAAATCGTTGAGTTTACCCACAATAAAGTTCATTAGAGAAACGGATATGAGGTGAAGTCTCTCACAGATAATGTAGGCTTCAGAGCAGGCAGTAGAAACAACATCAAAGAGACGGAGACTTGCGTAAGGTCCAAAAGAAACAGGTTATGTCGGAGAGCCTCCAACAAAGCAAGCGAGAGAGTCTAACAAAAGCAGACACAGGAGTGAACAACAACAGACTGATAATGCTAACTACAAAACACTGAACATATATAGCGCGCGGAACGCGCATCAGCTGTGACTGATAACAAACACCTGGTGTGATGAGAGTAGCGACAGAACACATGACCACCCAGCTGATGAATGTAAACAAACATACACACACACACACCACGCAGTGAATAACCCAAACAAGACACACCCATTTATACACATTTATAAAACTACTCAGTAAATTACAATTCTTGAGAAAAACTACTCAATTACTGTCATTTGAGTATTTGTAATTAGTTACTTTACACCACTGGAACTAAGTAATGTGATAATGAAAAAAGAAAAGCTACTGCTTGAGCTTTTTGTAAAGGGTAAAATAAAAAATAAAAAAGCTAACACTTTAGTTTAGGTCACAAGTCATGCTATTAACTACTGGCGTATTACCTGCTCATTATTAAAATATTAACGATTTATAAAGTACAGGCACGTGCTGAGGTGGGGGCTTTGGGTGCTTAAGCCCCTGCTCTTTTATCTCCTGGAGAGAAAGTGCCCTTTATTCCTGGGGATAATAATTATGTTTTAAACACTAATAATAATATAATAGATGTATAAGTTAATGTGTGTTCTACTTAAGGACAGCTTTCCCTGTCAAACAATAAAAAACAACATTTTAAAGTATATCTTGGTTTTAGTCTAGCCTCTCCAAGCGAGCCTCGAACTGGCGATTTGGAAAGAAAAACCACATGCAAGGTGAATGCTCTAACGAGGACTCTGTTTACAGTGTTACTCTGTCTTCAAAAGTGAGGTGTCAACAGTAGAGTAACGTCTATCAGCGCTTATGCCAACTTCTGCATCCGGGCCATAGCTTTACAGTCTGGCCCATATACACACTCTGCAGATGGAGTGTGTGTAAAACATACATTACTAGCTGACCTCAGGTATGGCAGCACGATATGATCGACAGAACCGCCGATGTAAATTCATCCATCATTCATATTGTGTGGAGGTGAGTAACGGTTAACAAAATTATTTTGTCTTGCTAACATCCTCCTGATTAACAACCATGTAATAAGTTAGCTAAAGTTTAGCCAGGGCAATATCATAGGCAATACAGACTAATGTAATGGAAAAAAGACAGCTGGATAGTGAAAATATTGGACTCTCGTTTTTGGAGTAATTAATTCAGAATATTTAATGTTAATTGAAGCTATAAAACATGTACATATAGGCTAGCTATAGAAGTTAGTGGCTATCAGTGTGTCCTATATTCTTCAACATATTTTATTATTTTGTTCAACAGAAAAACCCCCCCAAGCAAAATAATAGATTGAAAAGGGATAGTTCACCCAAAAATGTTAATGTACTCACCCTCAAGTGGTTTTAAATCTTTGTCTCTTATTTTGTTAAACACTAATGTATTAAAGATTAAATAATATTGTGGTGAGGGGGCGTGGCCGAGAGCCGTGGGAGCGAAATGAGGCCCGCCACAGATGAGATGCACCTGTGGCGCGCACCTGCCTTCAATCCCACGGAAGGAGCTCTGAACTATAAGAGGAGGAACGATGGCAGATTGCGGCGACTCCCCCCGGGCTTTCTGGGATGGCTCCCTTCAGCTCTTTCCCATCATGTGGGGAGCCCAGCGTCCCCTGCTCCTCCCCATGCTGGGAGACGACAGCAGGCAGATCCTTCCTCGCCAGCCTCAGGCCGCCCCGTCACTTTGGCAGATGAACGGGTTTCTCCCCTACTCGGATTAACTCCCGAACACTCGCCGCAACTGGGCGACGTGTCCCTCCTTCTCCCGGGTTTCGGCACCACTGTAATAAAGTTACAGCCACCTGGCCGCCGGAAAGAAGGAGGCGGAGAACCGACAACGTTTTAAAGAAATGTTTATTAATAAAAGGGACGGCAGCTCCTCACGGAGACTGCCGTCTAAATCAAAACAAACGGACGGCAGTTCCTCACGGAGACTGCCGTCAAACTGAAAGCAAAAGTAAAACATGTCTGGGCCCGGTCCTCTCTCCCCGTCCTCTGCCATCGTTCCTCCTCTTATAGTCCAGAGCTCCTTCCGTGGGATTGAAGGCAGGTGCGCGCCACAGGTGCATCTCATCTGTGGCGGGCCTCGTTTCGCTCCCACGGCTCTCGGCCACGCCCCCTCGCCACAAATATATTTTAAAGAAAGCTATAAACTTGAAATTATTGACTTCCACAGTAGGAACAACAAATATCATGATAGTCAATGGCTACAGGATTCCTGCTTTCTTCAAATAATTATTTTGTGTGTTCAACAGAAGACAACAAAAAGTCAAATAGGTTTGAAACAAGTAAAAGGTGACAGAATTATTAGTTTTGAATGAACTATCCTTTTAAGGGTGAGTATATGGTGAATTTAGGGTGTAAATCTCATTTAATATATTTTATTTATTAAAGTACAATTATTATTATTATTTAATAAAAAGTGCCCTTTTTTCCACTTGAGCCCCTGCCCCTTAAAAAGTCTCTGCACGTCCCTGATAAAGTATAATCTTATTCTACATCTCCAATCTTAACCAATATCTAAACTCAACCACTACTGTAATAACTATTAATAAGCAGATATTTAGTAGTGTATTGAGCTAGAAGTCTTAGTTAATGATAATATGTAATGTGATGTGTATTTATATAGTGCATTTATCATGTATGGCCATACATCTAAAGCGCTTCACAATTATGAGGTGGAGGGAGTCTGTCCATGCTACCACTAGTGTGTAGCATTTACTTGGATGATGTGACGGCAGCCACAGGACAACAGCGCCAGTGCGCTCACCACACACCAGCTATAGATGGAGTGGAGAGACAGTGATAGAGCCAAATCGGTGGATGGGGATGATTGGGAGGCCATGATGGGTAAGGGCCAAAGCAGGGAATTTGGCCAGGACACCAGGGTTACACCCCTACTCTTTACAAGAAGTGCCATGGGATGTTGATTGACCACAGAGTGTCAGGACCTCAGTTTAACGTCTCATTCGAAAGATGGCATGAATTGTGAAATTGTGAAAAAAGAATAAAAAGTAACTGAGCAACCCAAAAAGAAGAAGTATAGGCAAAAGTATTGAGGAAAAACTGTGTTATTCATTGTTACCCCATGAAGCTACTGCATGAGCTGATGTTAAAGGTTTTATTGTATCGTAAAGTGCTAGCAAAAGCACAAATAACAACAATTAAAACCATAAAAAATAATGAATATGACCAAATGCAATAGATAAAAACACCAACAAACAAACAGTACCTTGTTGATGTTAGCTATATCTAAGAAGCAGTTCAATAAGTGGATTCTAGACATCAGAATAGGGCAGGGGTGTCCAAACTTGGTCCTGGAGGGCCATTGTCCTGCTGAGTTTAGCTTCAAGTTGCTTCAACTCACCTGCCAGGAGCGCTTGATTTGCTTGTTCAGGTGTTTGATTAGGGTTGGAGCTAACTCTCCGAGACATTGGCTCTCCAGGACCGAGTTTGGACACACCTGGAATAGGGGGAAAAAGCTTCTTTAAAGAGAATAAGTTATGTGATAAACAAATAAAAGTAAGCTACTGCATTTATTAATCTTAATGAATTGGAGCTTATTGTGAAGGGTAAAATAATATAAAATAGAGCTTAAACTAATGTTAAAAATGTTATTGTATTGTAAAGTGCTAGGAAAAATACAATTAACATCAAACCAAAACATAAAAATAAAGAATATGATCAAATTCAATAGATAAAAACAATTAATACATCAAAAACAAATAAAAGTTTGTGCAGAATACTAAAACATACACTGCAAAAAAAAGCTTTTTTTTTTCATCTTATTTCTAGTCTAAATATCTACAAATTCTTATATCACGAAGAATTTTCTAGACAAGCAAAACATGTCTTATTTTAAGAAATATTATGTCAAAATTTGAGTTTTTCCTTAAAACAAGCTAAACAATCTGCCAATGTGGTGATCAAAATAATCTTATGTATAAATAATCTCAGCTGTCATCCAATCCATCCTCTGCACTTCAATCACCGTCTGGTTCAGCTCAGCTGCCAAAACTAACCTCCGTAGACTACAGCGAATAGTCCGGACTGCTGAACGAATCACTGGCACTACACTTCCTACACTTCAAGAACTGTACTCTTCCAGACTGAGTAAAAGGGCTCGTAAAATCACTCTGGACGCCTCACACCCAGCA
>CAIGQZ010032237.1:2406900-2454907 GCA_903798205.1 Danio tinwini | reverse complement strand
CATACCGAACCGTGACTTCACTGTGTCGTATCGAACCGAACCGTGATTTTTGTGAACCATTACACCTCTAATATAAATAAATCTAGATCATTTAATCAGTACTATTGGAATGTGAAGAGACTTTCAACCAGCACAACAAAACATGTTTCTGAAGACGATCCCCTACTGTAATACTACAAAGTGTCACTGTCACCGAAAAGCTCATTTAAAAGTACTGTAATGCTTAAATTCAACTCAAATCAGATTAATCCTGCATCATGCCAAACTCAAGACGAGCTCTATTATACAGTAACATACATTATATACACTGGAAATATGAGTTGTCAAGTAAGACGGGCATTGAAGTGTTGCTGAAACACTGCCAACAAAATCAAAACGCATAAAGCAGAACAACTCTCATGGGAAACAAATATTTATCCGTCAAAGGCCTGATCCTTTCTGCTCCCTTTCACAGCTTTTTGAACACTTAATGTAGCATTCTGGCTTAAAATTAGACGCATCTATAAATATATAGCAGCTTCATGCATTCAGTTCTCCACAGTTGCGGCTGTGAAAGTTCACACTTGGAGGATCTGGAGAATTAAACAGCTGTGCCACGACACTAAAACACAACAGCTGCTGGAACAATGTTTCTGCAGATAAAGCACAAATTTATGATGCCAATATCTCACTTTGAATGAGACGTGTTAATTAAAAATATCTATCATAACAATGAGGACTTCTGTAGCTGCGCGGAGCAGATTCATCACCATCAAGACAGATGAAAAGAGATTTTCATTTCATTTCATTTGCACAGATGCTTGTTCTTCATACTTGTTGCTTTGTCTCAGAAGTTTCTCCCACAGTAGGAAGAATTTAAATAAATATGCATACATTAACTCGCTTTCTCTTACGAGAATATGATGAGAAAAGCTCACTTTCATAGTTTCAGAAGCAGACTTCAGTTTCTTGGAAAATCCGAGCAGAGTTTGATATATTGTTCTTAAACATTTTTACACAATGCAATCATTTAAAATAAACACACATGTGCACACACATGCACGCATGCATATACATCATCTATATTATATTACAAGAAAGTTCAGCAATGTTATTTTATAAGCAACAAACAACACATTTTAAACCCAATACTAATAAAAATACTCAATAGGTAATTTGTTATTTCCTTATATTACATATTTTATTTTATAATTAATATAGATTTAATATTATATATGTTTTACAACAGTTTTGTCTGGTTCTCGAATCTGATTGGCTGATAGCTGTGCTATATTCTGCAATATCAGCACTCGTACAGCCTCTTCCGCCTTCTGTATTACTCTACCCACATACAGTTACAAGCAGATCAATAAACTCACTACAGTTGGACAAATATTGCAGATGTTGGACAAGATAATGTAATTTTGAGGCTTTTTTTAGGTGATAATGTAGTTGTTTAGATTGCAACTATGCAGTTTATTTATAAAGACTGTGCCTATTTTAAATATTTATAATTTCGGATTCAGCATGTATAGGCGGCAACCTGTCATACTGAGCAGAGCAAAGACGGTCGCGCCACAAGATGCCGACAGAGACTGCATAATACGTCCTTAGAGGTGAAAAACTTAGCATTTTCTTTTCATATTTCAAACTACAGCTGATCAAATCATTATAAAACTGGTAAGTGACAGTCAGGGACTGACTAAGTCAATCTCTCTTTTGTATGTTGTAGTGCTGTATTTATACCACAGTAATCTGCTATTGTTTGCTTTGCTTTGGATTTTTCAGGGTTAATTATTGTGATCTCCCGATTGCAACAGAGAACTACTGGGAAATGCCATAATTTAAAATAAACACACATATACATCATCTATATTATATTACAAGAAAGTTCAGCAATGTAATTTTATAAGCAACAAACAACATATTTTAAAACCCAATACTAATAAAATACTCAATAATGAATTTGCTATTTCCTTATATTACATATTTTATTTTATAATTAATATAGATTTAATATTATTTATGTTGTACAACAGTTCTGTCTGGTTCTCGAATCTGATTGGCAGATAGCCGTGTGATATTCAGCACTCGTACAGCCTCTTCCGCCTTCTGTATTACTCTACCCACATACAGTGACAGCAGATCAATAAACTCACTACAGTTTGACAAATATTGCAGATGTTGGACAAGATAATGTAATTTTGAGGCTTTTTTAGGTGATAATGTAGTTGTTTAGATTGCAACTATGCAGTTTATTTATAAAGACTGTGCCTATTTTAAATATTTATAATTTCGGATTCAGCATGTATAGGCGGCAACCTGTCATACTGAGCAGAGCAGTTGGCTTTTCGAGGTTAATTATTGTGATCTCCCGATTGCAACAGAGAAATCTCTGTATGACAAAAGAGGTAATTTTGATCAGCATTTTAAGAATATAAGGTTATAATTTAAGATTATAATCTTAAAATGCTGAGCAAAATTACCTCTTTTGTCATCACTTTGGATATTACACTACAGAATCATTCAAACACTAGCTCTAAAGTGACATTTGTGAATGAGCAACGATTTCTGCTGTTCTGACGTCAGCTGCAGACGTGAATGAATGGAGGAGGAAAGTAGTTTCTCAACAAAAGGATTTTTAGACTCACTGTGTTTGATTTTCTTATTTATATACACAATTATGCTATCAAGTTGTTGTATAAATGCAATATCACACTCATAGCAGTACGATATAGCTGTATATTGTCACTGGTGGGACACAAAGGCCGCCAATATAAAGCCATATCACACATCACACTGCTACTCATGTGTTAATATTTATATATATATATATATATATAAACAAACAAGTGCTTATCAAGTGCTTAAACTTTCACTTTTTTTCCTCCTTACAGGCAAGTTTGTCAACAATGTAAACAATGTATTTAGGAGGTAGAATAAATGAACTCTGAGTAGCTCTTAGCTAGAATAGAAAAGAATAGAATAATATCATTCATCATAGCATGTAACATACAATGAAATTACATACATTTCATAGAAATTGACGTATATCCATCCACACGTATCCACACACTTGCTAAAAAATTGATATAATTAAATAAGTATCCTGTATATAAAAAGAAACCAATGTGTACTTAAAAATGTATATATTAATAACAATATGATAACACCTTATTTTAAGGTGTCAATTTAGTTAATTTATTTGCACTTAACTATGTATAATTAATTACAATAACGTGTAACAAGGACATCTTAAAATAAAGTGTTACCAATAATATTATTATAGACTGCATATTAACAATAATCAAAACATTACTCCAATGTAAACATGCTTAACATAAATATTGTGATTGGATATGATATTGTTTTTCAGCTCAGTTCTATAACCCTGTATTGTGTTATAGGGGTTATTATTCTTTTAAAACTTGTTTTAATACATTTTAATCTGTTTTTAATCACTTTTATTATTTGTTTTTATTTCTTATACTTGTCTTTTGTATTCCTGTTTATGTAAAACACTTTGAATTGCCACTGTGTATGAAATGTGCTATAGAAATAAACTTGCCTTGCCATTGTGACTGTATGGATGCAGTGATGGATGTTTTAAGTGTACTTCACTCTCAGACTGATCTTGTAGGGATCCTGCAGTTTTCCAGCTCTCAGGTTTGTCCTTGTCCACCTGAAGTCTTCTGCACTCCTGAGCTAAAATTAACAGCGCCCATAAAAGCGATGGTCTGTAAAAATACAAGCAAACAAAGGTCAGATAAATTAGACATACGCTCTGGCAGTGTTGCCAAGCGGTGCATGTAAAGACACTCAGGGTCGAATGCAGAAGTTAGTAAAGGTTATTATGGGATACGGGATGCCAAATTCTGGACAATGCTGGGAAACTTTGAGCTAACCACAATTAAAAATAAAACATGAAACGCAATGTGTCACAGTAATAGTAGCATGTTATGTAAAAGAATATGTTGGATGTTACATTAAAATGCATTTCTTGCAATTTCAATTCAAGTATAGAGAATTTTGCCACTGTTGTTCAAAGTTAGCAAAGAATAAGCAATAGAATAAGAAAATAAAATATTTTGTTCATAATATATGTGCTAGTGTTGTTTTACCTTTACAATGTTAACACATGCTTTACAATGTTGATGCATGCTTCAAAAGTGTTTTTCAATGTTAGTTCATAAAACTATTGCACATCTGTTTGTAAAGCATAAATAAACAAATAAACTAAAAAAGTATTACAAATTTATATATAAAAATAAAAATAAATAAAAAACCTGTATAATAATGTTTATATGGATATAAATCCTAAATTAATGCTGGTTCAAATGTAAGTGTACTGTTAAGTGGTAGCAAAAATCAAATCAAATTAAATGAAAGATTGGTAGAAGCATTTTCCATAGATAATCTTTAATAACTACTGCCAACAACTCATTTTAATACAATTAATGTCACGGTAAAGTGTTGGTCAAATGGATAGACAAATAAAAAAATAAAAAAATAAATAAATGTAAAACAAACACTATTAGTTAGTTTGAATTACAATTAAGAATAATTTAACAACCTATTAAATGAATAAATAAGCGAAAAAATATAACATAAATGCCTGAATTTAGACCACAATAATTCATAAATATGATGTAGGGCCTACTTTTACGGCCAATACAGCATCAATTAGTCTTGGGATACAAGTCCTGCACAGTGGTTAGAGGGATTTTGAGCCATTCTTCTTGCATAATAGTGACCAGGTGGGGGAGAACCTTTCCTGACTTGCTCCTCCAAAACACCCCAAAGTGCTCAATAATATTTAGGTCAGGTGACTGTACAGGCCATGGGAGATGTTCAACTGTTGATGTTCATCAAACCACTCTGTCACCAGTCTTCCTGTGTGTATTGGTGCATTATCATCTTGATATGTGTATGTGAATGCATTTCAGGATACACTGTTTGAACTACTTGATGCACATGAACCCCCAGAATGGTTGGCAGTCCTTGGCAGTGACACGGCGTCCATCTAAGTATTGGGCTTTAGGGAATTCGATGATATTGCAGCCCAAACCATCACTGATCCACCCCCATGCTTCACTATGGGCATCAGCAGTCAGGGTGGTACACTTCTTTAGGGCTTCTCCACACCGTAACTCTCGGATGTGGGAAAGACAGTGCTGGTCGACTGTCTTTCTGGTACATGTTTCACATTGTCCACAGATAAAGATTTTTATTGCTGGCACCATTGAAACTGGCATTTGGCATTGGCACGATTTACCAAAGGTTTGGCAATAGGAACCCAGCCATGTATATGGATCCTGTGGAGCTCAAGACCAACAGTTTTGGTGGAAACAGGAGAGTTGAGGTGCACACTTAATTCTGCAGTGAGTTGGGCAGCTGTGGTTTGATGGTTTTTGGATACAATCAGGGCTAGCATCAGGGCTTGACATTAACTTTTTTGATCACCAGCCAGTGTGGCTAGTAGTTTTCCATCATTACTCGCCATTTTCACTAGCCACAAATTTGTTGTTGGGAAAATATATTTTATATGCATAAATTTGACTTTGACATGCTAAAATTACATGATTTATATTTTGTGGAATGTCCACATGCCTCATCATTCATTTTACTTTTTGTGTATGTTGTGTATGAGCTTGCTCAGTGAGCATGAGCACATGGGTCTTGGTTTCATAATGTTGTATTACAATTAGTTTTTATTTCACATGACTTTTCAGAGCTCAACGTATTTACCAAATGTATCTCTAACCACACTAAAAATAAATAAATAACTGTTTCTTAGCCACAAATTTTAAATAATGCATCAAAACAAGCAAATATAGCTGTATACTATACATTTTATTTCACAAAACATTTCTTAAAAAAAAAAAAAAAAAAACACACCAGTTAACTACACATAAATGCGAAGTTAATATCCTGTATCCTGTTTAAAAAATGGTTAAAGCGAAAGCAACCGGTGCTGCTTACAAAAAGACCAATCTGAAGCTCTTGAAAGCAGCAGGGCTGTGGGTGCATGAACAACTTTTTGTCTAGTCTATTTGAAAGGGAACCGATTATACCAGTTGCATTTCCAGGAACGGTTGTTTTAAGCAAGGAAACGGGAGCTCGCATGTGTTTTAAACAGTCACGCACATCACATCAGCTGTTGGCGCGAGAGATTATCCTCTCATTCAGTACTCAACCGGCTTTCTTTTGCCCGCACTAACACAATTATATTTGTCAGTCATGCTGCTTCTCAATTCTAAGATTGCATTTGCACGAATGTTGGGCCATCCTTATTGTCGAATCCTGCTTTTAAGAAAACCATAATTTAAAAATGATTTCCAACCAGCCAAAGTGGCTAGTGGAGGTGTCTGTCTAACCCGCCAGAGCTGAAATCTACACGCTTTTGGCAGGTTGGCAGGTGTTAATGTAAAGCCCTGGTTAGCACCCAGACATCCCATTCAGACAGCTTCCTTTTGTGACCACAGTTACACCTGTTAGATTTGGTTCTTTTTCTTAGTGGTATGCTGCCCTTAGCTTGGATACATCTCAAAGACTTGCTGTCTTGGTCTCAGATGCACCAGCGAGACATGCACCAACAAGTTGTCCTCTTTTGAACTCTGATTTGTTACCCACAATGTGTGTATTGCAGTATTTAAAGCTGTGCTATTACTCTGCTAATTAAACTTTCACACACTGCTCTCACTGGTGGAATGTGCAATCAATGAAGACTAGCCGCCAGGTAAGTGCTCCATCTATTATTACTAATAAAAACTGAAGTGAGAATAAAATGTAACATCATTGAGATGTTGCACATTCCAGGCACCAAAAAAAAATACCAACAACAACAGAAAATAAATAAAAAACAGAAGAGAACAGAGTCTTCAGTTGTTGTTGTTGTGGGCGTTGTGCACTTCTCAAACATCTTACGACATCTCACACAAGTATGACTGCATGTCTCTCAGCTTACAGCCAGTCTGACAGACAGTTTTAAAGCAGCTCTTGCCAACATCCGTCACTAAGATCCTATTTACAACCTTAAATAAATAACAAGAAACCCACAGTGCAGTGCTGTCAGCCGGACAAGCAGGAGGAGCAGATTCACAACTGCATAAAAACACATACAGAATAACACTGCGCGCTTCTGCAATGGTAATTAGTTCACGTGGCTGTGTAATACTGCACATGAAAGGTTAAAAACACAGTCTTGTACAGCGACTGCACCGTGACGATTGCTTTGACAAGCAGCACAGCAGTACAGACTGCATAATTTATAAGAAAGTGACAGGACGCTGTTTATAAAGTTTTTTTTTTTTTACATGAAAGGCTCCAGAAGTTGCTGTTATCTTGCTAATTCCTCCAGTCTCCTCATGCATTACAGTGTGTTCGTGTCAGACTGAGGAGAGAGAAGAGGAGAAATATTTCTGTTTCATTACTTAGATCTCAAAAATACAGAGGCTTTTAAACCCATGCAGATTTGGTGTGAATGCAATGCAAAACTATTTCTTACTTAGTTTTTTTCCCAGTTAAAACATATAAACAGTTTCAGAAGAGATCATATTTCCCCAAGATGCACTCTGCAAATGAAAAGGCAGAAATCTTAAAGGGATAGATCACCCAAAACCCAGAAAATCTCCTGTTAATTTACTCACCCACAGGTCAGCTAAGATGTAGGAGACTTCAGCACAGCAAAAAAATCAGTGTACATTTAACTAAATTTGAGTTTAACTTAACACTCCTTGGGTGTACATATGACTCCCTCCATTTTGGAGTTAAAATAACACTTCTAAAGTGTGAAGTTTGTACTCTCAGAGTTCATTTTAACACATTAAGAGTTTATTCTTACATCAAACTGGAAAGTGTGTTACCCTTCAAAGTGTTAATATATCACCTCTTTTCCTATATTATCAATTGGTGTGTGTGACAGACAAAGCCTGATTTATACTTCTGCGTCAAGTGATCGGCGTGACCCACAGCGCAAGCCTCGCTGTTTCTGTTTCTCTGCAATACACTTCCGAAACTCTAGCTGGCAGTAGGTGTTTATGTTTCTCTGTGTCAAATTTCTTCAGTGGTGTTTTGTTTTTTCTGAACGCTTCCTTAATGTACAAGTGGCTCAAATTCGCTCATTTTGAGGCGGGAACCGGCGGACGCGTAACAACTTTAATCATAAGGTAAACATAACAACAGTCTCCATCCGGAGCTGTTTTACGGGACTCCACAAATGTAAACACTCCACACTCGTCAGCGCTAACAAGACAACCAATCACAGAGCTTGTGCTACGTGATGTTTTATAAACAATTTTTGGGAGGAGCACGGTCAGTCTTTGACGAGGCTAATTCATCACACACAATCATTCTATTATCCAATCAGCACAAGACCAAACCCCTATAAATAGTCAAACATGTCATACCTGTTTTCTCTCGACTTCAGCATCCCTCCACCACCCCAACTCCACACTATTAAACCAGATATTTAAGTATGAAGGGGGAGCGTTCTGGAGCCGGGCTAGACACTGCGCTCGGACCCTATCTCTCTATCCTGATAAGGGGAATAACACGAGTTAGGGTGTCTTCCCGAGCTCAGAGCCCTCTCCCCGGACAGCACGCCAAACATGCATATTCTATTCTGTCAAATATCTGTGAGTGTGAACTCGTGAAGCGTACACGTTACATTTTTTGAGAGGTGTGCGTCAACGGCGAGGGGCTATGCGTCCACTTGTAGGCTGCGCCCTAGCATACGCGTGCGATTGACGCAGAAGTATAAATCAGCCTTAACAGTGATCAAATATGTTGAAAATAGTTTTAATTTATTAAATGTTCATTAATCTTTTCAGAAATAATTTCAAAACATTCAACTCTTTGCATTTTAAAATGCAACAAGACATGCTTCAAGTTTAAGTAAAACATACTGGTTTGATCACTGTTTGTCTGAAAGAATCGGTTCGAGTGAAAAAACTGGACTTCCCGTTACTAGTAGGAAATACACTGCATATTGGGTTAACAGTTTAACACTGAAAAAAAAACCTCTTAAATGTATGCTCTATCACACTCGTGGATTAAAATGTACTCCGGTTTTAACACTGAACAACACCAAAAAATAAATAAAAAAATCACACTGTATATTTAACACTGGAATTTTTGCTGTGAGTATAACATTAAAGAAGATTTTGAGCTGAATTTGTTGTTTTTTGGTGATTAATATAATTGCAGTGAATGGTGACAGGTTTTTTAAATTCAAAATAAACATACAAACAAGTCCAAATCAATATCCGTGGCTCCTGATGACACACTGAGGTCTTGGGAAGTGAAACAATCACTACGTATAAGAAGTTGAACATTATTTACAATATTATTAGCTTTAATACACAGCCTGCTCAAACAGTTCTAAGCGCATGTATGAATGTAGTCCTGTTGCTTTGATGACATAAGCGTGAAAGCATGAGTTTGGATTTGAGGTCAGCTGATGCAGTTTGCTGACATATATTGTATACTGTAGAAGTAAAATAATCTTGTGTCAATTTTTTTTATTTCAGTATTTACGTAAATACTGTAAATAATTTATCAGAAATAAGTAGGTGGGGTCAGAATTAGGTGTCAACAAAATGAAAGCATGGATCCATCCTGTCTTGTATCAACAGTTCAGGCTGGTGGTGGTGGTGTAATAGTGTGGGGGATATATTCTTGGCACACTTTGGGCCCATTAGTACCCTCTGAGCATTATGTCAACGCCACAGCCTACCTGAGTATTGCTGCTGACCATGTCTATCCCTTTATGACCACAGTGTTTTCATCTTCTGATGGCTACTTCCAGCAGGATAACGCACCATGTCATAAAGTGTGAATAATCTCAGACTGGCTTCTTGAACATGACAATGAGTTCACTGATGCCGACCGAGTTCAGACTGCATGATTTTAGCCCCGATTTTGACTCGCCGACAGGTTTCGAGAAATCGCAGACAAATGCCTAAAATCACAGCCAAATTGGCACTCCTGCACACGAGTGACAATCACACAGTGTGAAGTATTTATGTAGTAATAAAACAACAGTAATATAAACAAATTACTCAAATACTGTAGTTCTTTACACATAAGGTATGTTACATTACAACACAGATGACTAGTAAATTCAAGTTATTCAAAGATATTCACATTAATTGTATTCCTTCATTCACCCACTCGTTCCAAGCGGGGATTGAACTGGCGATTCCTGCACAGGAGGCGAATGCTCTAAGGATGAGGCTATGGGAGTAAGGTTTTCGGGCTGCACTCGCCAGCTGACCTTTATTACACACTATATTACAATATGCAGTGGTTTTCTTTAAAGGTAGTTGTATAAAATACACTAACACACTTTAGTATGGTTCAAAAGCTTTTCACTATTGTATTTTAGTTTAATTACTGGTGCGTGGGGCCGGTGCAGTGCTTTGAAACAGTAGAGATGTATGTAACAATGCCTAATCTCTCGCTATACACTTTACTAGGGTGTTTAAACCTTTGAATCAAAATTCGAAGCAGTCACGTAAGTAAAGGTGAAAACGAAGCTTTGAACGTCACTGATCACGTGATGATGGCAAAACGAATCAAGCTCCAGTACACTGCTTCACTGCGAGATGTATCTTTTTTTTTTGATACATGCTTCGAAGCCTCAGCGCACAATGTCACTTCACTAATAGGAGATTCACATCATGGATGTGCAGATGACAAATCTGCAGTAAATGCAGTTCTAAAGGGGGTCCAACCCGTTACTAGTAAGGTGTACCTAATAAAGTGGCCAGTGAGTGTGTACAACCAACGCAATCTTACGGCAATTCCTAACTTTTTGATTTAGTGGCTAATTCGTATTAATTCGTACGATCTAATTCCATACAAATTAGTACGATTTGCTCATCACCCAATGAGGGTTGGGGTTAGGGGTGGGGTTAGGTGCCACGCCTCCTTTTTAAAATTGTACATTTTCGTACGACTGAACTCGTACGAATTCGTACAAATTAGCCACTAAACTGACAAAACGTAAAATACTTACGTTTCCTTGTGAGATCAGGCTGGTATAACACACACACATATACATATATATATATAAATATATATATATAAAACAGAAAATCCTGTCATCATTTATTCACCTTTCTTCTGCTGAACACAAAAGAAGATATTTAGAAGAAAGTTGGAAACTCACTTAATTTTGACAAATTTACATACATTTTTGATAACAACTAATTATTTTTTACTTGCGTGGACATTTTTTTACTTGGACTAGAAACAAAACAATAACTGTGCATGGTGTATTGTGTAAATCAAATGCCAAAACATGTATGTAAAATGTATTTTCCATAGTTTTGCACAGAAAACAAAATGAAACAGGACAAATTACTAAAAAAAACTTGTCATCTCTGACCCCTAATACCTGTGCGATCTGATGAGAAATGTTTGAGCTCAGTTTGCGCTCTCCTGAATGGAGACACTAATGCGATGGCGACGGGTTTCTCTGACAGTCGAGCGTGTTGTTTTGAGTGGTTTTCAGGTGAGCCGTGAAACAGCAACTACAAAGAACACATCATTTAGTCGACGACTCGACGGTTTACTAACAAGTAGCGAAGACGTCCTGTTGATCTGCATCGTTAAATCATCAGTCGGCGACAGAAGAGGAGCTGAAAGCGACACGCTGATGTGTCTAATGTTTCATCTGCACACTCATGCGTCTTTCAGCACATTAAAAGAGCAGATGAAATGAAGCCACGCCGCGCTGTCAGAAATGAGCAACGGCCCTGTTAGAAAACACCCCGCAGGCTCCACTTCAGGAGACGTGCGTGATCCGTACTGATTCCTTGTTTGGATTGTTTTATAAAGCGGCTGTCAAGTAAATCATTAATATGATGCTTTTAAAACAGTCAGTTGTACAGTCATGGCTTTCATTGGTTAAATATGTAAACAATAGACCTAATTAATTTGTGCAAACTCTTTTTAGTAGACTAAAAGTTGGTGATTAATAAAATTAAAATAATAATAATAATAATATTTTACAGTACACTGATTAAAAGTGTAACAGAGTAAAGAGTGATTAATAAAATAAAATTGAAATAAATAAATTATTCTTCATATATATGATACCATTTTAATTTAAACTGCATGATTCATTCATTCATTCATTCATTTACTCATTCTCCTTAGGTTTAGTCTTTAAAGGTCGCCACAGCAGAATGAAGCGCCAACTATTCCAGCACATGTTTTATGCAGCAGATGCCCTTCCAGCTGCTACCCATCACTGGGAAACATCCATACACATACCCAATTCACCTATACCACATGTCTTTGGACTGTGGGGGAAACCGGAGCACCCAGAGGAAACCCACGCCAACATCGGGAGAACATGCAAACTCCACACAGAAATGCCAACTGATCCAGCAGGGACTCGAACCAGCAATCTTCTTGCTGTGAGGCGATAGTGCTAACCGCTGAGCCACCGTACCGCCCTTAAACTGCATGATATATACATTAATTCTATGTTCATCTAACCAAAAGGTAACTGTAATTATTATTAATGAATGTCAATGAGTCAAAGCTTCATTCAAGTGCACTAAAATGCCAGTAATTTTAATTTCATTCATTTTCTTTTCGGCTTAGTCCCTTCATTAATCCGGTGTCGCCACAGCGGAATGCACCGCCAACTTATCCAGCATATGTTTTCTGCAGTGGATGCTCTTCTAGCCGCAATCCATCTTTGGGAAACATTCATACACACTCATTCACATTTATACACTACAGACAATTTAGCCTACCCAATTCACCTGTACCAAATGTCTTTGGACTGTGGGGGAAACCGGAGCACCCGGAGGAAACCCACGCAAACCCAGGGAGAACATGCAAACTCCACACAGAAACGCCAACTGACCCAGCCGAGGCTCGAACCTGCGACCTTCTTGCTGTGAGGTGACAGCACTATCTACTGCACCACTGCATCACCCCGTAATTTTATTTTAATGTGTAAAAACTTAAGTACACAGATTAAATGTGAGTGATTAATAAAATAAAATAAAAAAACTAATACAAATGCTATTGTTTCTTCATAATATATAATACAATTTTAATTTAAACTGCATGATGTATAAATTAATTTCCATATGCACAAGATGTAACAAAAAGTCACCGTATGAATTATTAACGTCAGCAGATAAAGCATTAGCTTTCTAGTGCATTCTGCCTTCATTCCAGTGCACAAAATGTTTATTAAAACTGTACAGTACACTGATGAAATGAGTGATTATTAAAATAAAAATTCATAAAATGTTATAGTTTTTTCATAATGGACGATTTAATGATCATTTAAACCACATGAGATCTAAACTAATTTGTATATGTACAAAATCTAAGAAAATGGTGACTGTAATAATTATTATCAACAGGTAAAGCATAATAAAATAAAACAACTAATCAAAATGCTATTGTTATGATGTAATTTTAATCTGGCATGACGTCTAAATTAATTTCCATATGTACAAAATCAAACCACTGTTAATATTCACTGTTTTAATAATAATGTCAACAGGTAAAGTGTTAACTTTCTAAGGAATTTTGCCATCATTTAAAGCACTAAAATGTCAGAAATTTGATTCAAATTTGTGTAAACTTTATAGAGTACACTGATTAAAAATGAGTGATTAATAACATCAAATGAAAACTATCAGAATAGCTATGATGTAATTTTAATATGATGTCATTTTAATTGAAATGGCATAAATTAGTTCCTGTAAATGTACAAAATCAAAAGTCACTGTAATAATTAATGTCTTAAGGTAAAATATTAATGTTCCAGTGCATACTGAATTTATTCTAGTGCACTAAAATGTCAGCAATTTTAATCTAATTTGTGTATAATCTTTACAGTACACTGATTAAGAATAAATGATTAATAAAATATAAATACATTTTTTTCACTTTGAGAGAAGGATCGAAAAGCACCTCTGTTCATTGTTACACTCGGTCACTGTTTCCATAAATCTTTCCTTCAGGACAGAGGTCGACAACCTTAGGCAGTAGGAGAAAGAAGAGTTTCTTAGCAAACAAGTGAGACAGATCAAGACTGGTCTGCTTTTTGCTCCCAGAACAACACTATCATTTTGCTTCACATTCATTCATTGATTTTCTTGTCGGCTTAGCCCCTTTATTAATCCAGGGTCGCCACAGCGGAATGAACCGCCAACTTATCCAGCATATGTTTTACGCAGCGAATCCCCTTTCAGTTTCTTTCTTTTGTTAAACACACAAACAAAGATGCAAACCAGTAACCATTGACTTCCATATTAGGAAAGACAAATACTATGAAATTCAATGGTTACAGGTTTCCAATTTCATTCATTCATTCATTCATTTTCCTTCGGCTTAGTCTCTATTTCAGAGGTCGCCACAGCGGAATGAACCGCCAACTATTCCAGCCTATGTTTTACGCATCAGGTGTCCTTTCAGCCACAACTCAGTACTGGGAAACACCCATACCATTCATTCATTCACACTCATTCACAACGCTTACCCAATTCAGCTATAGCACATATCTTTGGACTTGAGGGGGAAACCGGAGCACAAACTCCAGACAGAAATGCCAACTGACCCAGCCGAGGCTCGAATCAGCGACCTTCTTGCTGTGAGGCAACATCGCTACCCACTGAGCCACCGTGCCACTCATTTTGCTTGTCATAAATGAAAATAAATCAAGCTTTTTAACCCAACACACAGCCGCTTGGGATTGTTCACTCAAAATTGAAAGCCCAGTCTGCATTTACACACCTTATACTTGTTCCAAACCTGTTTGAGTTTGTTTGTTTGGGTGAACACAAAAGAAGATATTTTAAACAAAGCCTGGAAACCATCTACTTCCATATTAATTGTTTTTCCTGCTATTGAAATCAATGGTTACAGGTTTTCAGCTGTCTTCATAATATCCCCATTGTGTTCAACAAAATAAAGAATCTCATAAAGCCTTGGAATTTCTTGATGGAGAGCTAATAGTAAGTAAACTGTCATTTTTGGGTGAACTATCCCTTTAAGATTTGGCCAGTCGAGTAAATAACAAACAAAAAAAAGGGTCTGGTATGTGAAAAGGGTTTCTGACCTTTCCTTAGTGGCTTGATGTGTTGTGTGGAGCATCTCCAACCCAACAGAAGTGACCTTGCTCTGGGTCAGCACAGACTCTCTCTGAGCCTCTGACCTCTCGCTGTCTCCTTCACCAAACTCACAATCTCCATCTGAACAAACACAACTCTCAACAACACATTTTTAAGGCCACTTCACAATGCTTGAGAAACAAAAAGAGTGTGCAATTTTCATGTACACACATTATTATTACAAACATTATTATTATTATCATTTATCAAGTATTGTTAAGTGATGTTTAACAGATTAACATCATTTTATCTGAATTGGCTGAGTGTTTAGGACCTGGCCTGACTGTATTAGCAGGAATGACTCTGATTGTGCAGGAATGGCAGTCCTCAAGGGATGTGCAAATATTACCCAAGGAATGTTTAACAGAGTAAGAACATTTTCACAGTATTTACTGGAACATTTTTTCTTCTGGAAAAACTCTTATTTCTTTTAGTTTGGCAGAAATTACAGCAGTTTGTACATTTTTAAAACAATTTTAAGGTCAATATTATCAGCTCCCTTAATACTTTTTTTTCAGATTGGCTACAGAACAAACCACTGTTGTCCAAAAACTTGCTTAACTACCATAACTTGCCTAGTTAACCCAGTAAGGGCTTTACATTGATACTAGTATCTTGCTAAATAATTTGTAAAATGTTATACTGTCATCATGGCAATGTTTCCCAGTGATGGGTTGCGGCTGGAAGGGCATCTGCTGTGTAAAACATATGCTGGATAAGTTGGCGGTTCATTCCGCTGTGGAAACCCCAGATTAATAAAGGGATTAAGCTGAAAATAAAATGAATGAATGAATGAATCATGACAGAAATAAGGTATTAGAAATGTGTGTGTTTGATGTGTTGAGTTTTTTTTTTATCTAATTCTGATACATCATGTTTATTGCATTTCTTTACTTTCATGTGTGCTACTATGATGGAGTTTAGTAGTTGTGTGAATAAGTGTCTTCTACAGTATATATTCAACATAGGCTCATTCTGAAAACGTAGCCCTATTTACATATCTGGAGATCTCGAATTATGTAGCCAGAGGAACGTATGGCTGCATTTCGTCTTTAAAACAAACGTTATGGTGTGGTGTGATGCCATTCCTTTTCATGATTACCAGATGACCGCTTACCTCCGTACACTTTTAGAAATAAAGGTACGCGAGCTGTCACTGGGGTGGTACCTTTTCAAAAGGTACACATTTGTACCTAATAGGTAGGCCCAAACGAAATCTGCGTGCGCAGAATTATGCACATGTTTAGCCCATCATTAATTCTGTTTATTTACTTGTATAAATGTGTGTAAATTCATTTATATTCAGTTTTTAAATTAATTTCAGTAATATTATTTACTAATATGAAAATATTTATATGATTTATTTACAATATAGTGTGTAAAGTAACATTTTCTGTCTTTTAACAGATACATGAGATACTTGCTTTATTTACCTAATAAAGTGGATCTAATTGGATTTGCATTGTAAACATTAAATACAAGTTAAAAAGATATTACTGTTTATTTCATATATTAAGGTTTTAGTTATGATACTCCTAAAATCATTCCGCATAAATCTACAGATTTTTACCAAAATTCTGCGCAGAAATAACAAAAAATGTCAGCATTTTCCTTATGGCCCTGCTAATAGACCCATATTAATACCTCAAGGGTATATATTAGTACCTATAAAGTACAAAAGTGTTCCTCTTAAAATTTGTAGGTACTGATATATACTTCTGAGGTAGCAATATGGACCCTTCAAGTACAAATATGTACCTTTTGAAAAGGTACCACCCCAGTGACAGCTCTCGTACCTTTACTTTTTAGAGTTTTTGGACTGCTTTTCCACTGTTACCAGTTTGTTCAGTGGCTTGTCCAGTGGCAGATTTGAGACGCTGGGTGGGTTTACCGTGATGACGGGGTTTGAGTCCGGTGAAGAACGGTTCCAGAAAGCAGATAAGACAAAAACAAAAAGCAAAAAATAAAATGAACAAGTAAAAATGTGGTAAAAATCAGGCAGCCGAGAGGCTTTTCTTTTTCTGGATTGCTTTAAAAAACATTGTCTGTTGGGTTTAGGGAAATGGGTGAGCGCTGGTCAATCTGTGCTTTAGAAAACGCTATAATTTTGGGTTTAGGGAAGGAGGAGTTTGGGTCAGTCGGTCAGTCAGTCAGTCAGTCAGTCAGTCAGTCAGTCGACAGCGGCCTCTGGTGGATTTACGTGAGAAGAGCAGGGACGAATAGCACTCCCTAGAGAAATTTGAGATCTGAAAAATCATACACAGCGGCCTCTGGTGGATTCTGCAAAAAACTGCAAAAAAAAACTGCAAAAAAAAACAAGCCTCCTGGGACGTATATAGGGGCATGTAATCAGAATGAGCCATGGGTTGTATAAATTAGTATGTTTCTAGAAAGATTGTGTGTAATGAGCATTGGTTAATTATGTGACTTTCTCATCCCCGCAAGCTTTTGGTTGTTTTGTCTGTTTAACAAAGGAACTGTTAAACTGTACTTCCAAACGCTGGTGTATTAACACAATAAATTAATCAAATATGGAAGTTTACGGTTACTGTAATTGGTGGATTTCTTTAACAGTATATTTTTTGACACATACAGAACATAAATGTTTTGGGTTCTTCAGTTGAACAATATTAAATCTATTTTAAGACATGGGTGACCAACTCTGTTCCTGGCGATCGACCTTCCTGCAGATTTCACCTCCAACCCTGATCAAACACACCTGAACCAATTAATTGGAACCTGAGGAGCGCTTGATAATTACAGGCAGGTGTGTTTGATATGGGCTGCAACTGAAAACTGCAGGATGGTCGATCTCCAGGAATAGGGTTGAGCAGCCCTGATTTAAGATATATGTTGGTAAGCAAACAATTTACAATTGCATTTGATTTCAAAATACTAAAAATGCTATAAAAGTGTTTTTTATTTAGGAAAACAATTAGTTTTTCAATTTGTTCTATAAAAATGCTATAGAGCAGGGGTGTAGAGTAAACTTTTTCGTAAAAAATGCCAACCAAATATCATTATGATCCGTGGGCTGAAGGTAAATATGCCATTCTATATTACAATAAAGTTACCATAGGTCATTTCAGAATATTTCAAAAGAAAATTTTTTGTTTATTTTTAAATATTATGAAATTACCTATGCCAACTTTATTGTAATAATTGTGATAATTACTAATCATATTAACTAATGCAGCTTTGTTTTAAAATATAATGAACTTATTGCAATAAAAACATAACAGTGGAGTTTAATGCTGAATCTGCCTTTGCCTTGATTTGCTCACAAAAGTCTCTGCATTGTATTCTATCCATCAGGTATGTTCATTTAAACTAAATCTGATTCATTTACAATATTTAATTGAAACATTTAATTTCAGTTTAGCTTTTTAACAATAAAACAGACAAACAAAAGATTACATTACATTTGAAAAGACAATCTCTAAACAGTCCCCATCATCTTCCCTCTCTTTCCAGATGAGATGATGGGCCAAATGGGCCAACTTTGGCTCGCCGGCTCTAGTTTGGTATAGAGCAAGAAATATAAAATTTTCCATGTTATGACATGTCATGTTCATACCTGTCAACATTGGGATGTGAAAATAAGGGATATGCCCACCATAATAAGGGATTCCCCCAACGCCAACCCCCCCCTAAATTACTAAATATGTTGATTTGGAGCTGTTTCATTGTAAATAAACTGGTAAATGGTCAGTAATATGTTTTATTATTATTATTATTTACAAAATAAAAAAAAATAGTATACGTTAGCAGCAAATACATTAGCAAACAGTTTAGCTTATTAAAATTAATAGCTATTATAATGAAATAAAATCAGGCTATCAAATCTCATTAGTCGTTTCTTCACTGTATAACGTACACATTCTGATTAAAGAGCAACGAATGAATCTCTTTTTTATTTAGATTTTTTTCGTTTCATTACATTAAATAACAGATGTCACTTTAAAAATGCAACCATATAACATTATAAAGAAAGCATTTGATTGCTTTCCTAACCTTTTATGCTCATTTAGGACGAAATTAGCTGTGTTTGAACCCCCCCAAAAAATAAGATTGACATCTTTAGATATTATTATTATCAATTATGTGTATATGTCTGTTTAAACACACACCCAAAACCCAGACTTTCGCTCCGCTTCAAATTGTGTGTACAGAATCTGTTTGGGAAACAGCCTCTATTTAAAACTATGGAGCGCGTCAGCTGACAGTCACGCACAGCTATATGGCTGTTTTGAGGATTGCATATGAAGGGGAGACAGCACCTGAAAAAAAGGGAAAAGGAATCCTGCCGTTTTTATATTTATTTCAAAGTGTTTTCATGCCTAAACAAAGCAAAAGCACAGAACAGACTCACATTTAAAAGCAAAGGGTGGCCCCTGGTGGATTGGCAGTATGGGTTGCGTATAGGGTGGATCTGCTCTTTAATGTTTATTGCCACCCTTCAGAGAAAGACTGAAAATACGCGAGAAATATGTGAAAATACCTTTACAGGATGATGGCGGGATAGAACTGTAAAATACGGGAGAATTCCAGGAAAAACGGGAGGGTTGACAGGTATGGTCATGTTTTTTGAAAAACAATAATGTAATGCATTATCTTGCACAGATTAAAAATTTAATTTGATTTGCTGATCAATTTTTTTTTATTTAATTAGCTTTTCTTACAGTATTACTGTATGTTGTGCTTTCAGCATGAAAACGGCCAACATAAAGCCAGCAGCCACTAGGAAACACATGAATAGGAAATGTCTGAAAGCACCTGTATCTGCTTAGCATTCAGCAGTTCTGAAGAAACATTCTCCGGCGGACATTTTATTCGTAATGAAGTCGCTGGACTTCAAAGCTGCCGTCTGAAAGAACTCGCCAAACCAGCTCATTAGCTGCGGCTTTGATAAGAATCAGACAAGTTATTAAAGTGTTAACCTCACAACCCAACAATGACAAACAGTATCTTGAAGGAAAAGATACACTGTTGTTAATGAATCACACCTTCTCTGCACTTAGAAAAGGCTCTTCATCTCCCAGTGTTAAAAAGACGCCGTCGGCAGAACACATGCTGTTAAAGATAAGGAGATGCTTGATCCCAAATGATCTGTCCTGTGAAAAAGCCTTTCTGGCAATGCAGACGCTTTCAGACACGACTAATAACTGCTGTGTTTCTTCAGCAGCAAATCCTTCCATAAGTGAACTGCAGGAATACATTTTGAACAATAGCCTGGTGCTAAAACGCTGATGTTTTCAGTAATCAAACTCAATTTTGATGAAAAAACACAAAACCACAGTGTTAGTGGGCTTTAGTGAATTTTAGAGCATCGAAATGTGGTTGCTAAGGTATTGTGTGGTTGCTAGGTGGTTGTTTAAATATCAAAAAGCTTTTATTACTGAATGTGGGTTCTGTTTTTTAATGTAAGTCTATGACTTGCCTGTATTAGCATCTTAAAATCACATTTCTGATCAAACGCTATATATATGTGCATGCTCGGTGGTGGTGTTATCAATAACTAATATAAAAATGCATTAAACTAACTAATAATTATTATTAATATAATTAATAACAGTGACATGGTGGCTCAGTGGTTAGCACTGTCGCCTCACAGCAAGAACGTCGCTGGTTCGAGGTCAGTTGGCATTTCTGTGTGGAGTTTACATGTTCTCCCTGTGTTTGTGTGAGTTTCCTTCGGGTGCTCCACAGTCCAAACACATATAGGTAAATCAAATAAGCTAAATTGGCCATAGTGTATGAGTGTGTGTGTGTGTGTGTTTCCCAGTACTGGATTGCAGGTGGAAGGGCATCCGCTGTGTAAAACATAGGCTGAAATAGTTGGTGGTTCATTCCGCTGTTGCGACCCCTGATGAATAAATGTACTAAGCCAAGGGAAAATGAATGAATGAATAAGTAATAATAATTAACTGGAATAAAATGCATACTTTTTATTTTAACAGTCCCTCCAGGATTTCACATGACTTTTTCCTGATTTTTGCGGCCTGAAATGACTGATTTTACTGCAACTTTTCTTAAAATTTGCATTATTTTACATTGATTTGTTGTAAAAAAAATATATCGCAAACAAAAGTCTATATTTTTATTACTCCTAGACCCAGACTTTGGGTTCTGTACCAAAAATAACACTTTATCTCAATATTTCATATGTAACCAAATAACAATTAAAGTCATTAACATATTAATAATGAAACTAATAAAAATAATAATGTAAATTTAAAGTGCCCACAAGTTTTATTACAAGAATCTTTCTTTTTTTCATAGCTTGTAGATGTCAACTTTAGAGCATGCCAACAATGCATGAAGCCTTAAGATAAAGAATATTAAAACTAAACAATACCAAAAAAAAACAACATTAATTAAACAACAAAAATTAAAACAACAATAACAAAAAATAATAAAAACAATGGACTACATGGTGGCTCAGTGGTTAGCACTGTGGCCTCACAGCAAAAGGTCATTGGTTCGAGTCCTGGCTGGGTCAGTTGTCATTTCTGTGTGGAGTTTGCATGTTCTCCTCGTGTTGGCGTGGGTTTCCCCCACAGTCCAAACACATGCGCTATAGGGGAATTGATAACCTAAATTGGCCGTAGTGTATGAGGGTGTGTGAATCTGACAGTGTATGGGTGTTTCCCAGAACTGGGTTGCAACAGGAAGGGCATCCGCTCTGTAAAACGTATGCTGGAGAAGTTGGCGGTTCATTCTGCTGTGGTGACCCCTGATGAATAAATGGACTAACCCGAAGGAAAATGAGCGAATAAATAAAAGCAACTAAATAAATAAAAATTATAAATATGTATTTAAAATATCTTTAAATAAATCTGTAATAGGATACAAATGCATTTTATTTCAGCTGTTGCTTCCAAGGGAACATGGATTATTGACTCACACTTTCCAAGAAAATACGGTTTCTGTTTAATTTCATGTTTAATTCAGTCAGTCACATGCATTTTGTAATTGGTGTGAAATTTACTGTAGCATTTATTTTCTATGGAATATTGGTTTTATGCCATTATTTGTTTTTTCAGCATACGAAAACGAAAACTAATGAAAACGTTATTACAAAAAGAATAATTTAAAACAGTTAAAATAATTATTATAATACTAAAACAGCAGTAGTGTAAACAACACTCAATTCTGGTCTCCTGTTAAATCTCTAAACAACAGGTAATAATTTTAATGCACACTTTTAAAACATCCTAATATCCCAACATAGGCTCATTCTGAAAACGTAGCCCTATATACATTTCTGAAGAGTGCAAATTATTTAGCCAGAAGTACGCATGGCTGCATTTCATCTTTAAAATATATGCTACGGGGCAGTATGACGCCATTTCTTTTTACGTTTAACAGCTGACTGATTACCTCCGTATGGACGGCTTTTCCACTGTTACCAGTTTGCCCAGTGGCTCATCGCGTATGCTGGTGGACTTGTGACATGGAGCAGTGTTGACAGCGACGGCAGGGTTCGAGCCTGGTGAAGAACGGTTCTAAAGCAGGTAAGATAAAAGCCAAAAAATAAAATAAACAAGTAAATAATTTGCTTTTGATTGCTTGTGAAAACATAGTTGGTTGTGTTTAGGGAAGGGGATGGGTGGGTCAATCTGTACTTCTGAAAACACTATTGGTTGAGTTTAGGGAAGGAGGACGGTGGGTCAGTCGATTGGTCAGAAAGTCAGTCGAAAGAGGCCTCTGGGGTAAGCGTGAATGGCACTCGCAAGAGGAATTTGAGATCTCAAAAAGCATACACAGCGGCCTCTGGTGGATTCGTGAAAACGGTAAAAAACAGCACTTGGGATGTATTTGGCGCTCTATAGAAATGTATAAAGAGGTATGTGTTCAGAATGAGCCTGGGTTGTAATATCCCTGTAAAAAACAACAGTCAACTTTATCAAGTGAAATGAGAGTAGCTAGCAAAAAATTGACTGAAAGTTAATTCTACTCATTTGAAAAGAGTTTTGAACTCAGTGTTGAAGGTAAGGAGTTAATTAAATACCTCATTACTTCAACTTAAATGGAGTAAGTTCACAGTACTCATATAGATTAGTTTTTTAACTTGAATGGTTTGTTGCAATTGGTTTCCTCAAACGGTTTGAGTTGCCTTAACTCATTGGGTTTTATAGTACTCAGTTGGTTTGAGTTCTCTTCATTTATTGGGTTTCACTGTGCTCAAACTGCTTCGTTTACTCGAATAGATTTAGTTCACAGTACTCATTAGGATTAGTTTTTGAACTTAAATGGTTTGTTGCAATCGGTTTCCTTAAACGGTTTGAGTTGCCTTAACTCATAGGGTTTTACAGTACTCAGTTAGTTTGAGTTCTCTTCATTTATTAGGTTTTAGTGTATAGATACTTTATATAGAATATAAATGAAAGCAATCAGAACATCAACCATACTCTGTATGAAAGCAAGTTATTTGAGCTCTTTGACACTTTAGTCCAACTGTTCAAATACTACATAAATACGAAAGTAGATATCAATTTTGCACCAGACACCGATGTTCAAACAGTCCACGCAACTCCACTGATTAAATGATCTGAGTTTGCCGCCTGTAGCGCTTTCTATGAACATTTTATATCTCGCTTTTATGGCATCATGCATGCATGCTCCTAAAACATACAGCTTGGTATTTTGCCTGTTGAAATATGAATCTGATGCAACCTGAGAAAAGGCAGGGCTATTCCTGCAGGCCGGACTGAAGGGAAAACCCAGGACAATGAGTGCTTTCAAGTGTTGTCAGATACTGTTCTTACTTGGCCTGTGTTGGCAGCACAGCTTCTTCACTGTCAGCGTCTGACCTTCTCTGAACATGGCACATCAGCCAAAACAGCGGAAAGAGGAGCAGATGGTTCTGCAAGGTCCCTCAGGGACGCCTTCATATACTGTATATGAAACGATTAAACCAGCGGGCTGAGCAGGAGACCATTGTTTTGGAATGATATAGCTCATTTATTTTGTTTGTGTAGCTGTCTGGCAAATGCTAATGAGCGAGTGCTAAGCAACAATAACAATGATTGTTTACCTGATAGTGGGTGTATATGAGAGAAGAGTTTTACACCTGTTAAATACTGTAGTCCGTAATAATTGAAGAACATTTATAATCTTAAAGGAATAGATCACCCAAAATTAAAATTACCTCATCGTTTATTCCCCATTTTAAACAAGTTTGAGTGTTTCTTCTGTTGAACACAAAAGAAGATATTTTGAAGAATGCTGTTTGGTGGTATCCCTTGACTTCTATTGACCTTATTCTTTATGTACGAATGGCCGCAGCCATTTGAATCTTATTGGCTCGAGACTCATTCACTTCTATTCATTTTTAGAGGTTCAAAACAGCTCGTTATTCTCCTTGATGTTGCAAACTGATATTTCCCTATTATATTATTCTGCTTTATCTGTATAGTCATAAACACATTTGTTTGTGGAGTAAGTAGTTTGACCATTTTTTGCCGTTTATTATTCCTAGTCATTTCTCCCATAGGAAACTGAATCAGAAGTTCTAAAACAATCGCAACGAGTGCACTTCCACATAGCAAAATAAGGTCAAAAGTAGGAAATAAAAATTACTATGGAAGTCAATGGGTACTTGCATTATTAATAAATATCTCTTTTGTGTTCAACAGAAGAAAGAAACTTTTTTAACATGTGGAGGTTGAGTAAATGATGGCAACAGTTTCATTTTTGGGTTAACTGTCCCTTTAAAGCAGACATTCTATGAACTAAAAATATTTACTTTAGTCACCCCCATAGTAAGTTAAACTGTAGTTAATATTTTTTTAAAAAAGCAACTCATCCTTATGTTTATGTGGTTAATGGACAGATTATAGTTCATATTCATTTACTAGTTGATTGGTTCATTCATTCAAATGCTCTTTCTGGTTTTGGAATTTGATTGGCTGAGAGCTGTGTAATATTTTATGTATAGCCTGTATCACTCAAACACAAACTCTGGCTCTAGTCTGGCAAATGCTGCTTTTGGTCAAAAATGTATTTTGGATTTTTTTTTTAAGAATGTGGAGTGATTCCCTTTGTATGATATATTTTTAAGGACTGCCTCTATTTCTTTTTGACTATTTTAGAAATGGTACTTCCAGCACTTGTATGTTTAATGCTCATGTAACCTATATTGCATGTGTGTATGTTTGGAAACCCTGCACCCATGCCCCAAAAATATATATTGTAATTTTAAAATTATTAGTAATAGCCTCAGTTAAGGCACATCTTTTGCCTTCAGAACTGCCTTAATCCTTTGTGGCATGAATTCAACAAGGTACTGGAAATATTCCTCAGACATTTTGGTCTATATTGACATGATAGCATCACACAGTTGCTGCAGATTTGTCGGCTGCACATTCATATGTAAATCTCTCGTTCAACCAAATCCCAAAGGTGCTTTATTGGATTGAGATGGTGACTGTGGAGGCCTTTTGAGTACAGTGAACTCATTGTCATGTTTGAGAAAGCAGTCTGAGATGATTCGCGCTTTATGACATGGTGCGTTATCCTGCTGGAAGTAGCCATCATCAGATGATGCGTACACTGTGGTTATAAAGAGATGGACATGATCAGCAACAATACTCAGGTAGGCTGTGGCGTTGACACGATGCTCAATTGGTACTAATGGGCCCAAAGTGTGCCAAGAAAATATCCCCCTCACTACAGTTGCAGCAAAAATCTTATATTGTCCAATTTTGGTGAGCCTGAATTGTAGCCTCAGTTTCCTGTTCTTAGCTGACAGGAGTGGCACCCGGTGTGGTCTTCTGCTGCTGTAACACATCCGCCTCAAGGTTGGACGTGTTGTGTGTTCAGAGATGCTCTTCTGCAGACCTCGGTTGTAACGAGTGGTTATTTGAGCTACTGTTGCCTTTTGAGTTGGAACCAGTTCGGCCATTCTCCTCTGACCTCTGGCATCAACAAGGCATTTGCACCCACAGAACTGCCGCTCACTGGATATTTCCTTTTTTTCAGACCATTCTCTGTAAACCCTAGAGATGGTTGTGTGTGAAAATCCCCATAGATTCTGTAATAGTCAGACCAGCCTGTCTGGCACCAACAACCATGCCACGTTCAAAGTCACTTAAATCCCCTTTCTTCCCTTTTCTGATGTTCGCTTTGAACTGCAGAAGATCATCTTGACCATTTCTACATGTCTAAATGCATTGAGTTGCTGCCATGTGATTGGCTGATTAGAAATTTGTGGTAACAAGCAGTTGGACAGGTGTACCTTATAAAGTGGCCGGTGAATGTACATGTACATATAAATAAGAGAAAAAAATAAACAAAAAACAACAAACATGTTTAGACCAACATGCATTCCTTAGGTACATGAAACTGTCAATAATAGTAATCTAGAATCTGGATATTGATTTGAATTCAATTGTCAAGAGCTCGAACAGAAGGCCTACTCTACAAGAAATGCACTTTTTGGTGCCTTATTTAAAAAAGCGTCACGTTGGAGCTGTTGAATTAAGTTGGAAAGGCCTTTTGAGAGGAGGGGAAAAACGCCTACAGCCAAAACAACCATGCAAGGCAAAAGAAAAATCACGCTTCATTCTCAAAACGTTTATTGCCATTCACTCAAGTGCATGATGTGCACATGCATTAGTCAGTAAGGAAGACACAGCTCTAATAATTTCCCAGCAAAAAAAAAAAAAAGGCTGCTGAATGGAAAACAAACGGATGCGTTCATTAGCAGTGACAGAACGCAGTCTTGCACCGTTTCTTTGGGAATGCTGATTTTTAAAACATAATCACTTCATTCATTTACACCGCAGACACGTTTCAGCCGCTGATCAAGTATTCAGAGGCAGTCGTGGTTTGTGGGGAAATTCAAAGGGCATTAGCTCAAAGTGACTGCATCCAGAAAGCAAAACAAAGGGGCAGCATATTTATCCCTGTGGTATTCCAGGCTGTGTTGTCCCAGACACAGTCAAGTTTCCAGCTGTGAAGAAGCCATCTGTTCTCTTCTCCTTCATTTTAATTAGCGGCTCTTCTTTCCTTTATCAGCGCACAGCCGACTTTCTCTCCTGAGTCTCGGAACGCAGGATTATGACAAACAGGTCATGCGAACCATCGAGGCCTCTATACAAATGGAGATTAATATTTCAATGCCCCTAATTGTGTCGTCAATGGAAATGGAAAGGACATGCTCACCTTTTGTCCTAATTTGTATTGATGATGTTTATGCCATTTGATGAACGTGTGGAGCAACAACTGTATTGATTTAAATGATCTGATGCGCCGTATTGCGAAGTCAGGATCTGTTTATGAAGGAGCCGAAAATACCAGCGGTGGAAAAGGAACAGGTGAAAAAGTTCAGCTTTGCTCAGACACAAATAAAAGGTCATGGGTCTATTCTGATCATGCATGATAAAGAAAAGCTCAAGCCCTCACAGTATAGCACATAAAATAGAGAATTAGATACATTTATTCATTTTCTTTTCGGTTTAGTCCCTTTATTAATCTGGGGTCGCCACAGCGGAATGAACCGCCAACTTATCCAGCATATGTTTTACACAATCGGCAACCTCCTGCTCTCCCTTGGGAAGCCAATACGGAAGTAACTAAAACTGCAATTCATCGACTCGTCTTGGGGGCTGGCTTCAGGAAGTCCAAGTGCTTTCTTTCTGCATTGGTAAATTGGCCATTTTTACAGCTGATAAAAACATGTTTACAGCCTGGTACAAACGATGGCTTTGATGCATATAGCTATGATTGCCCTTCATGATAACTGTGAGGGGGGTGAATTTTTTATAGCTCATCCATTTCGTTTTTGTTAAGTTATTTTACGTCTGCATAATTAAGGGCGTGGCCACTTGAGTGACAGCTAGCCCTCGCTTTCTCGTCACCTCAGCTGATTCTGGCTAATTAGCCGCTGATCTTGGCATATACATCGTATTTTTTTTTGGTTAATGTTTTTTTACACAGTCCTTTGCCTTTTGGAACTATTTCCTGCAATTATCAGATGATATGGCATGCTGTGTCGACTTAATTGTGCTCACAAACCATTCAAGTTGCCTTCATTTCCAAGGTGAGTGAAATTATATACTTATATACCATCTCTATAAATGTATTTGTTTTATTTAAGATCATTTATCATTTATAATGTTCTTTAGACCAATTTGCACTCCAGAATCTGACAGATTGATTAGTTGTAGGCTATAAAACAGTCATCTGAAGCATTGTCATACAGTGTTAGTGCTGGATTTTATAAACAGCCTTGCATTTACTAACACAGACTATATCTGAAGTGTTTGATAGTAATCCGCGTTTTCCTCCTGTAGAAAAACATCATAAGAACAATGTTTAGTGGTTCAATGTATTACAACAGTGTTTTTAAAAGTCTAAACATTTAATTGATATACAACCAAGCAGAACACAATCGAGTCGCAGGTAATGAAGTATTAAACGTTCTCCCAAAGTAAAAAGTCTGTCTAAGCCAGGTCTAAGCAAAATGCTGAGAATCCAGCATGCGTCTGTAGCTCCGCTCACTCTCCGCCTCTCTGCCCTTATTTGGTATCCCGCGTTTGGTGTGATGATGCGTTAACAAATGGGCGACGGTTGGCCACGCCTACTTGTAGCTTCTTTTGCAGTGTTCAGAAACCTATGGGTGACGTCACAGATACTACGTCCATATCTTTTACAGTCTATGGTTTTACGCAGCGGATGCCCTTCCAGCTGCAGCCCATAACTGGGAAACGTCCACACTCATTCACACACACACTCATATACTATGGTCAATTTTTTGCATATCCAATTCACCTGTACCACATGTGTTTGGACTGTGGGGGAAACCGGAGCACCCGGAGAAAACCCATGAGAACATGCAAACTCCACACAAAAATGCCAACTGACCCAGCCGAGGCTCGAACCAGCAACCTTCTTGCTGTGAGTCGAATGTGCTACCCACCATGCCACCGCATCGCCCCAGAATTAGATACATAAATAGATAATTTTTCATTAAAAGGAAAACTATGGCAAAACAAACAAACAAACAAATATTAATTCTCCCATGGTCTTAAGTTGCACACATATATTTGCGAGAATAAGAAAAAATACATTGCATGAGTTCAATTGATTAATATTTCTTTTATGCCTAAAATTATTAATATATAATGTTCCGTGATTTGCATGTTTTCCCCGTGTTTGTGTGGGTTTCTCCGGGTGCTCTGGTTTACCTCACAAAGACGTGCTATAGGTGAATTGAATAAACTACATTGGACGTGAATGAATGTGTGTGTGAATGAGTGTGTATGGGTGATTCTCAATACTGGGTTGCAGTTGGGAGGGTATCCGCTGTGTAAAACATATGCTGGATAAGTTGGCGGTTCATTCCGCTGTGGTGACCCCTGATGAATAAAGCAACTAAGCCGAAGGAAAATGAATGAATGAAATATATAAAAATTTGCAATACGCATTTATTCATTGCCCTTCCAGCCGCAACCCAGCACTCCTACACTGTGACACACACACTCATACACTACAGCCAATTTAGTCCATCCAATTCACCTATAGCGCATGTGTTTGGACTGTGGGGGAAATCGGAGCACCCAGAGGAAACCCACACCAACACAGGGAGAACAGCAATATGCATATGAATACGCAACTTATGTATATGCAACTTTATTTAAATGTTATTTATTTAAAGGTAACAACTTTAAAGGTGATTTTCTTAATATTTAATTTTTTATACTCTATATTCAAATAACTGTATCTCAGTCAGATATTGTTCTAGCCCAGCAACGAAATGCTTATGTAGCTGAAACTTTATTACAGCTTTCATGTGATGCATAAATCTCAATTTCCAAAAAAATGTACTCATCACTAGCTATGTTTCCATCCATCTATTTTTATGCGCATTTTAGATATGCGCATATAAAAACTGTTGCTGGAAATGCCATGATGCAAATAAATTTTGAAAATGCGCATAAAAAAACATATGTGCATAACTGAGTAGGATAAAATTTTTATTCGATAAGAAAATATGCTCATAAACTACGATGGAAACAATTTTACTGCACAAATTCCAGTGTGCGCATTAAAAAAGGTCATGTGATTTTGTTATAAGAGATCATGTGATGATATAAATGTGTGTGAATGGACAAACCAGCAGGCTGAGCACATTATAAGCCATCTGAAATGTTGTTTTGGTCATTCTAAAACGCCTTACCGTTTAAGTATTAGTGTTATTATATTATTAATGACATGCAGAATCAAGAGTGTCTGTGCTCCGCGTCTGACACCTCCAAACGCCACCGCGCGTTCACTGTGTGTCAGGATTGCCTTTCGAGGCACAAGTCATTCATTAGATGAAGAAAAGATTGACGCAGCTTCTCTTATCACAGCAATTTTAGTTTTTACTCATGATATTTGGCGCCAGTTAATCAGGAAGTGACAATTTTATTCTCTTTGACTCGTTGAATGGAAACGCTGCTTTATTTGCACGTCTTTAATATGATAATCCAGTTTTGCGCATAAAGTTTATTCGCATTTTTGGATGAAAACATAGCTACTGATTTTGTTGTCCAGGGTCACATATAAGAATTTAAAGAGCCCCTATTTTGGGTTTTTGGGAAAGACCGTCCATGTAGTGTGTAACACAGCTCTTAAGTAGAGTGAAATATCCAGCTAAGGCTTAAATCTGAAAGTGCACAGTGTTTAAAACTATAGATTCATCTATAAAAGAGCCGACTCATAGTGGTGCGAATGAATCGTCTTGATAACAAGACTTAAGCAGTTTCTGTGTGATGTGAATATGAAACATAAGCCCCGCCCATTTGTTGCATGTGCAAACCCAGGAAAATTTAAACCTGCGGTCCCTGGATCAGTGGATCAAGGATCAGTTTCTTCCTCCATTTTACAAGTGTAAGCAAGTGCATTTCCATGGCTGCCTCCTTGTTTTTTCTAGCTTGCAAATTATCTATTTAATTGTGTTTTGCTACTTGTAACCGCGTGTACTGTATCTGGTTAACTCTTTATATTCTCATATCGCGTCTCATTGCGTTTGTGAGCACTGCCGTTTGTCTTTGCTATGGCCACCGTCAGCTGTTCTTACACACGTGCAGCGGTCAAGGTTCAAAATGGGGTGAGGTGTCTGAATAACATGAAGACGGCTGCCTAGATCGCCTCTATAGACGCACCAGCTCTAATAGCACTGTTGAGGACAGGGTACAGTATCAGGCCCGTAGCCAGCCTGGTAAAAAGGGTTGTTCTTTTTTCTCAAAAGTGGACTTTTTGCAGTTATACGCCTCAGTTTTTATTTAACTACGAGATTTAAATACTGCATTTAGTGACATTTTGAGCAGTACTTTTTTATGCTGGATTAGCTTGTCAGACATCATCATAACCACACTTTTTGATGTACTAAAAATGTTTCCTAAAAATTTGCAATAAAGAAAAATTAAAACAAGACAATTTTTTAGTTAAAAGTTTTAAACTGTAGCCTACTGTTATTTATTAGATGAAAAACAAACTGGCCAGCACATTCAACTGTCCTCAGTCTCAATTTGGACATTTTCAATAAAAAAAATCATTAAAACATTATAACAATAATAATAATAAAACAATAATAATGAATTCTTCAGAATTTTTCTAGCCTCTTTGGTAAAAAAAATGTACATTTGAGAATTCCTAGATATCAACAATAGCCAAAATCTATTCAAATTATACCTGTAAAATGTTTTCTCTGTTTAAAAACAATACAGTAGTGAAAGAAGACTTCTTTTAGATCAGATTATAGTCCCACCGAAGCAACAGCCGACAGTAGATTCCGCTTGGTCTTAAAGCCTTTTTCAATGGATTATTTTCATTATTTATGATGGCATAGCAGTCAAAATAGGACAAATGAGGTCATGTATGGGACACATTCTGGACCTTTGTCAGTGAGGGGTGGGTCTTCTGAACCCCCCCTGGCTACAGGTGTGAAAAGTTATAACACATTTTATGCTTATAAACATGTTTTTAATAGAATTTTGGCTGTAAAAGCACATCTACAGGTGTTTCAGGCGCAGCTCAGGTTTTCTCCAGGTCATAATTTACTTTATTTATATAAATTTTGTCTAACAGAAGATTAGACCTGTCCAGTGTCATCTAGCATGCATCCCAGATCACTTTCAGAAGTGGTTTGAGCGATCGGATTTATATACAATCAGAATAAAAGAAATGAAGTGACCAAACAGCCTCAAAAACACAGACGTGACGGAATGAGCGCCTTTTGCTGTGAAGTGACATCTGACGGCTGAGGATTCCGCTTGCCATTAAAGCCTTCATCGGACAGTTATTTAAAAAAATAATGGCAAAAACAGGGAGAAAGGGAGGTCATGAACTGGACAAGTCAATAAATGTACAGAACATCCCGGCTAATCAGGCTTTAATGTGGCCAGTTATAGAACCTCATGGATATGGACAGATTTTCATCTGTTTAGAGTAACTTAAGCCATCCCCCTTTTTGGCAGTCTTTTTGAACACATGTTCAATATTTTGCTATAATGATGCTGCTGCCTGCCTTTTCTGCCACTCTGTTCTTTTCGACCCATAGCGTTACTCATTATGGATGCTGCACCAGATTCAAACGCTACACTCAGTG
This sequence comes from Danio tinwini, assembly GCA_903798205.1. Lineage (NCBI taxonomy): Eukaryota > Metazoa > Chordata > Actinopteri > Cypriniformes > Danionidae > Danio > Danio tinwini. The sequence continues at coordinate 2,422,174 of CAIGQZ010032237.1, read as the reverse complement.
GGTTACGCCAACCCCCCCTGGCTACGGGCATGAGTATGGTGTTAGTAACTACTATGAATCGTGTTTTCAGCGGCCGCTGCGATCGGCATTTCACTCCGTCTCGTGTCCGTCATCGGTCCAATCAGCGCAGATTAGCTTCGTGCTAAGGAGGGGTTTGGGAACAATAGAACGATTCATATGGGAGTCGCTGAGATAATTAGGTAAAAATAAATGCATATTATAAGACCATGAAATGTTTTTTTGACCTTGCATGCATATCAGCCTGTTGTTGGAGACCCTTTAAACCAAAATATTTTAATGTAAACCTGAATGTGAACATGAAACTTTTTAATGTATATTAGAGCTCTTTAAAAAGTTAATGTATAGCCAAATAGCCATACACACCAACTTTTAAAAGGTAAAAGAATATACTAAAAGGCAATATAATTTTTTAAAAAGTTCTTACTAAACTTTTGCACACTTCTATATGTTCATCAAACTTCTGGTTCTGTGTTTGCAAAATGCAGAGTGGTTTAGTGGTTAGCACTGTGGCCTTACAGCAGGAAGGTCATGGTTCGAGTCCCAGCTGGGTCAGTTGGCATTTCTGTGTGGAGTTTGCATGTTCTCCCCGTGTTGGCGGGGGTTTCCTCCGGGTGCTCCAGTTTCCCCCACAGTCCAAACACATGCGCTATAGGGGAATTGATGAACTAAATTGGCAGTAGTGTACTGTATGAGTGTGTGTGTGTGTGAGAGAGAGAGAGAGAGAGAGAGAGAGAGAGAGAGAGAATTAATGTGTATGGGTGTTTCCCAGTACTGGGTTGCAGCTGGAAGGGCATCCGCTGTGTAAAACATATGCTGGAATAGTTGGGGATTTATTATTAATAAGACTTAGCTGAAGGAAAATGTATGAATGAATGAATGAATTATTAGTGACACCGGTGGTCATAAAGTGAACTATAGGAGCAACTTATTCGCTCAATTACTATGCTTCATCTTAGTCCCAGACTTATCAGGAGTCGCAACCATGGAATAAACACCCAATTACTCTGGCATATGTTTTAAGCAGCATGTTTTTGGACTGGACTGGGGGAAAAAAGACTGAACTCAATTCAGTGTCCTGATATACTCATAGCAAATCAGTCTTTGATGAGAAATGAAAAGATGCTGGAAAGAGCTTTGCAGTGATATACTGATAGCAAGCATCCAGACACCATTCACAGTGCTGATAGTGACATTTAGATGAATGTGTATATATGTGTGTTGCTGTTTCCTCTCAATAACAAAAACACACAAGAAAAATGGCAGTGGTCATTTATATAAGAATAAAGCACTTATATTTCTAGGATATGTTTTCCCCTTAGTCCATTGAGAATGAAGTGAAAATGCTGATTTTTTTTCTATCTGTTTTGAATTGATTCACATCTATCAACGTTTATAACTCTAGCACTCAAAATGCAATGTGAAGATTGCAAAATTAATAATGATGGTTAAAAATCATCATGCTCTTAAATCACAATTTGGTGCAAAATCACTGCAAATGCTCCCTCTATTAGAGATTAAAGGATTGCAACTTAATTCACAAGTAACTTGCAGTGCAGTGCCCTGTTTGAACATCAGGTGGTCTAGTTTGGTCTCAGCTACTGAAGTGGGTGGTACATCATGCTGAGATAAAAAGAGCTCATAGAGACTCTTATAAACGAGTCTGGGAAGGGTTTTGTTTCTCAGTCATTTTGCAGTCAGTCCACTCAACTCATGATTTCCGACGATTGGCAGTTTAGCCAAATAAAGCCAGAGAGATGGAAATAGTTGCAGGAAGGCTGGTTCACAATAACATATTACTAAACCACTCATATTCAAGAGTCTTCAAGTGCTCTGTCCATACAAATAATGTCAACACTTAAATCTTAAATCACTAAAATCTTGACATTCATAACTGCAAAAGCAATAACACTTGCAAGTTGTGTTGTGTAATAAATATATTCAAACATTTTCAATCCTAATATCTTGATTAATTAACAGAAACAGTGAATGCATTTCATTTTTTAGCATTCTTTTTTTTCTTTTAGCTTGCCTATGATGCTGAAAAATAAAATTTAATATAAGACAAAAGTGCAGCATAATTCAGAGATGACAACAAGACGAATCACAAATGAAGATTTTACAAAACATTTAGCTATTTTTAAAGGTAACAGGCAGCATCCCATTTCCTAAATTGGATGCAATGTTACTTTCCAAACATGACCAAGGTCTTGTGGATCCCCAGGATAATATAAAAAGAAATTTATAAGCAAGTCTTGCCTCAGTTAATGTCAAATTGCATGAATCAACCATCCAAAAGAGCCTTTATAACTTTGCCCAAGATGCAAGGTCAGACTCAAAGAATATAGATGCATAACTATGTCAAACAGCATCTAACATCAGATAAGATGTGCTCTGAATATATATAGCCAAATCTGAATACAGTAAGACGTCATGTAGTCACAACCCTGCAGATAAAGATTAAATATGTCTAACAAGCACATACATAAGGCTGAGGGGAAAGAGTTTCAGCTCAAAACTTCAGTCATTCATTAATTTTCCTTTGACGTAGTTCCTTATTTATAAGTGGTCGCCACAGCGGAATGAACCGCCAACTTTTCTCAGCATATGTTTTATGCAGCAGATGCCATTCCAGCTGCAAGTACTGGGAAAAAACCCATGCTCTCACATTCACACAAACACACTACGGACAATTTAGCTTATTCAATTCACCTATGGTGCATTTGGACTGTGGGGAAACCGGAGCACTCAAAGGCAACCCACGTCAACACGGGGAGAACATGCAAACTCCACACAGTAATGCCAACTGACCCAGCCGGGGCTTAAACTAGCAACCATCTTGCTGTGAGGCAGCAGTGCTGACCACTGAGCCACCGTGCCACCAACTCAGAACTTTAATTCATTCATTTTCTTTTCAGCTTAGTCCCTTTATTAATCTGGGGTTGCAACAGTGGAATGAACCGCTAACTTATCCAGCATATGTTTTATACAGCAGATGCCCTTCCAGCTGCAGCCCATCACTGGGAAACATCCATACACACTTATTCACACACATACACTATGGACAATTTAGCCTACCCAATTCACCTGTAGCGCATGTCTTTTGGACTTGTGGGGGAAACCGGAGCACCCTGAGGAAACCTACGCGAACACGGGGAGAACATGCAAACTCCACACAGAAACGCCAACTGACCCAGCCGAGGCTTGAACTAGCGACTTTCTTGCTGTGAGGCAGCAGTGCTCACCACTGAGCCACCATGCCTCCCACTCAGAACTTTCATTCATTCATTCATTTTCTTTTCGGCTTAGTCCCTTTATTAACCTGGGGTCAACCATCAACCAACTTGGAACTACTCAACCCACTCAACTCATTCCAACTTATCCAGCATATGTTTTACACAGCGGAGGCCCTTCCAGCTGCAACCCACCACTAGGAAACATCCATACACATTCATTTACACACATACACTACAAACAATTTAGCCTACCCTATACCGCATGTCTTTGGACTTGTGGGGGAAACCGGAGCTCCCGGAGAAAACCCACTCCAACACGGGGAGTCCTAATGTGTACATTAAAAATGCTGATTGGCTCACGGAAAGAACCCTATACAGCCAATTTTGACAAAAATGTCAGATAGAACTAATGGACATTCTAATGGCCCATTTCCTCTGAGTGGTATGGTGGGGTACGGTTCGGTTCAGTAAGCTTTTATGGCCGTTTCCACTGTCAAAAGGCGTACCGAACTGAACCGTACCTGTACCACTTTTTCGGCACCCTTTAGAAAGGGGACCAAACACGAGAAAGGGTACCAAAAGGTGAAGCTACATGTGCAGCTGAACGCTGATTGGTTACAGAGACACGTCACAAACTCGTGGAGCCAGCCAGAATGAAAACAACCGAGACAACAATATGCATATAATAACGAGCCATGGATGACCTGAGCTCAAACAAACCTTGTCGTTGTCTTGATGAACTGCCACAAAGCCAAGAAGAACAAAATCTGCCGAGTCCTGTTGTTGCTTTACGAGGCCGTCTAAAAGTGTGAGCGGTTTTCGCTTTCTCCAGGGAGCTCGCAATCGCGTCTGTATTTGATATAACAAACTTCTTGAGCTGATGATAATAACGTGTGTGTAATTATTGAAGAGTCTTCGACATCTGATCCTTTCAGAAAAGTGAAGAACAAACGTGAGAGTGAAGCGCGAAAAAAAAGGAGAAGCCCGACAAAACACAGGAGCAAATTTTTTCAGCAACCTGAATCATGAACAAACTGCTACGTTCAACTATTATCATCGCCTTTTGGACTATTATGAACTGGGAATGACAGAATTACTCTCTAACAGAGGCTACATGTGCTGCTGAAGATTACAGACACAGATGAGAGGTTTGCTCTGACTCTGGGCTATATGTTGTTTTTGAACTCAAATAAGGACTAAAGGTATGCTGTGTGTAGTTTATCTGCCATTAGTAACATATCGGAGACTGTAAGGGTCTGTATGTGTTCATATATGTTCATTTGTATATTTATTTTATATAATTGCAGATGTTACAGTAGGCTATTTTGCACTGTCATTGATCTGCAGTTATAATCAAATCATGTTCATAGAAAGGTTAGTAATAAACATTTATACAGAAGTATTTATGTGTGTAAAGCCTCTGTTTTGTGAGAAGTGCTTCTCATATGATTTGTGATCGACCCGTACAGCTTTACTGTAGACATTTATTTGAGCGAGAACGACGTTGACTGGAACTCTCTGTCGTACACCACGCCCACCAAAAGGGTACCTTTGGTAGTGGAAATGCAAGCCTGATAAAGGTGACCCGTACTGACCCGTACCGCTCTGTACCAGTTAGTGGAAACTAGCCATGTGACGAACTGACCCAGCCGAGGTTCAAACCAGCAACCCTCTAGCTGTGAGGCGATTGTGCTACCCACAGCACCACCGTGCTGCCTTTTTTGTCCACTTAAAAAATAAAATTAAGAATGTTTTTGCCATTTTTCATTAGCTGAGCATTCAATACAAATGTACATGAACTCTACATACTAACCCTAACCTATTAACCCAGCTGCTGCTTTCAGAATTATTTAATTTCAAAGTCTTATTTGAGGGAATATTTGTTCATCGTGACAGTAGACCTCAATATGAGCAAAGCTTGTGAAATTTAATTAAATGTGAGGAATTTAGACAGACGTGAATAAGTGCTTATAAAGAGAAAATACCTTGAACTGGGGCACCGCTGATATTTTACACACAATGCATCTACTCTCTAAAGCGGCACATAAAAAAAAAAAAAAGTCAATTCTATCACCTTAAATCGTTTCTCACTGAAGTTCAATGATAAATGCCTGGTGGGAAATGTAATTATCATCACCTTTTGAGACGTGACACAGGCTATACATCACCCACTCCATTCCCATTCCAATATTCCTTCCAACACTGCGATTAAAGTGTACGTATAGGAATATGCATAATTTCTCATCTTTGACTGTGACACTGAATCAACTCGGCTTATTGAAGTGACACAGAAATGGATATTCTTCTGTCAAACTGAATGTCATTTAAAAAGACATTTTGCTTTTCATTTTATGAACTTTTCCTCTACACTATATTACGTCTTTGTGTGTGCAACACGTTACTGTCATCAGCAGTTCTTTGGGAGTCTGTAAGCATGGAGAAACGAGGGAAATTTTGCTTTTTATTATTGCTATTTCTCATTCAAATTGGTCAAGGATTCATCTCAAACTTCTAACACTATTAATGACAGACTGACCATTTCAAAATGTCATGATTATGATTATTACCTTACAAAAATGACAGCATTGTCTACTGTTTGATAAAAAAGTAATAAGCTTGAAAAATGTGTGCTGAAAAAACAATAAAAGCAGAATTGTTGTAACGTTAATATTGTTTTTTCCTTAAAGATCCTGTGACATTAATATAAAAATAGATGTTAGTTTCAGTCAGTAGTTTAGTTTTAAGGATATCTATTAGTTAGTGTGCTTCAAAACAGTGACAAAATTCGCATTTACAAAATATAAAACTGATATTAACTTCCAAATGAATCGGTTCAGTTAATGAATCAATGACTCGCTAGTAAAGACATGTTTAACTCAATTGCTAACAAGCATACAACAAAATTACTTAGTTATAATAATGCTAATGAATTACAAATGTTACTAAATTATTCAGGTTCAACAATAAGTTGGTCACTATAACTTAATGTGTAAATGAATCAGTTTGGACGAACGATTCAATCAATGACTCACCTGTACACTTGTGATTCACAAGTCTTTATCGCCGCCTACTGGAGCGAATGATCCTATTGGAAGCTTGTCCTGGAAGCACAACAATGAGATGCCACGTAAAATAATTAAGAACTAAACTTGATAATGCGTTTATAATATAACATACTTGTGTTTTTACTTGTTTATGTAGCTAACGAGCTATGGACATCAAACGTTTTGCTGAGGTAAAATAAGTTCACAAGCTGTTTTCTGGACGATTCCTGCGGTTAAAACTAGTCACCGACTGAACTGTTACAGAAAAGCTCATATATTTCAGTAAGTTAAAAAGTATATTTCAGCATACCTTTTAATTCATGTTTATTTCGTGTAGAAAACAGGAAGATATTGTTGGACGCGCGCTTAGTTACAACAGCTGCTGTCACTCAACAAAAAAGAGCGCCAAATATTAAATCAGCGGGACCAAGCCATGGTTATTGGTTTATTTTTTTAATATAGGCTAATTATTTAGTTTTTATTTCATTTACTAATTTGAAGACATCAGTGTCGATGGCTATTCTTATTCCAGTCTGTTTTTTTACAATAACGTTAGGTAACATAACAATAAATTCCAAGGTAAGTTAGCAAAGAATTCTGGCACAGATTTGGCATAAATCTGGCCCAGCAGGCATTCATCCGGCACTGGCATACAGCATGTGGGCCAAACATGGCCCAGGTTTGGCAGAGGTGGCACCGTCTTTAAGGCGGCACAGAATACATGGGCCAGATGTAAAATGTAGTATTTGGCCCAGACTTTAATAACTGATATGTGGTCCATGTAAGTTTGGCCTGTCTTGGCCCACATTTAAAACACATTTTTATTATTTTCAAAAAAAGAAAAAAAATTCTACCAATTCTACACTTTCGAGAAAAAGCACACCCATAGCAAGGCTAAAGCACAATGATTCATGGGTTTATTAATTTATTTGCAGTAGGGACACACCAACATATCTGGCCCAGTTCAGGCTCAGTTATGAGGTATTAACTTGGCTTTAGATATCGTCCATGTTTAGGCCTTTTTCTGGAAGCCAGACCTGGTCCAGTCATGTACCGTAATTCACTGTGGCATTCAGGCAAAGCAAAATCTAATTGTGTGGGCCAGAGTTATTTTGCTATGTGAGTTATTGCTGTTTAGCTGAAAATAAAAGCCAGAATTATGAGTAAGATGTGACCTCGTTTGGAAAGTGACCTAAAGTATATCTTGTAAACAGTTTTACGACATTGTTTTGATTAGTAAAATAAGCATAATTGTTCAGGAAGAGGCCAAACAATACTGAGTACATATGTGGTGGGAAAAATAATATAGTTTTATGATTTTTAAGTTGCATAGCTTCACCAAACATTAATAAACCAGAGTAAATCACATATAGCCTATATATTCTAATAAGTCCAAACAAAACTGCATTTGGAATATTTAAATCTCTTGCCTAGTGGATAAAAGCAGTATATGGAGCATTAGTAAAGACCATTCAGGCTCTGTTTAACAATTGGAGCACACGTTGATTGATTGCTCATATTGACAACTGCTTTATTTACCATTTTCTATATTATTGACCTTATTCTTCAATGCGGAAGTGCGCTCGTTTTCGCGATTGTTTTAGAACTTCCGATTCAGTTGCCTATGAGAGAAATGACTAGGGATAATAAACGGCAGAAAACAGTCAAACTACTTGCTTTACAAACAAGTGTTTGCATGATTATAAAGACAAAGCAGAATAATATCATAAGAAAATGTCAGTTTGCAACATCAAGCAGCAATACGAGCTGTTTTTAATGTCTAAAAATGAATGGAAGTGAATGAGACCGGAAGTCTCGAGCCAAAATTATTCAAATGGCTGTGCCCGCTAGTGCGGTAAATAGAAGAAGAAGGTCGCTGGTTCAAGCCCCAGCTTGGTCAGGCATTTCTGTGTGAAGTTTGCATGTTCTCCCCGTGTTGGCGTGGGTTTCCTCTGGGTGACCCGGTTTCCCCCACAAGTCCAAAGACGTGTACAGTAGGTCAATTGGGTAAGCTAAATTGTCCGTAGTGTATGTGTGTGAATGAGTGTGTATGGATGTTTCCCAGTGATGGGTTGCAGCTGGAAGGGCATCTGCTATGTAAAACATATGCTGGATAAGTTGGTGGTTCATTCCGCTGTGGCGACCCTAGATTAATAAAGGGACTAAGCTGAAAAGAAAATGAATGAATATAGTATAGAAGCATACATCGGGAAGGTCAGCACTCGTCATCTTCTTTATTCATTATTCATGTATTTCACATTTGAATCTCGCCATTGGTCAACATAGAACCTATTGCATCAACAAGCACCTTTTAACATTTACCTGTTGGTGTGCCCTATAAGTAAACTTTACACCAGCCAACCACATGTTGGGGTGCTATAGGATGCATTATTTATTGTAGCCTAAAAAAGATGGACATTCAGAGAACTCCTCTTTGATGGTGCATCCTCAGAGGCATCTGTTCTTATTTGTTATATCCACTAGCTGGTTTCATTTCAGAGTTTGTAGAATAATTCTTGACTGACAGGCCATATTTGTCATGCTGTCTGTAGGACTTCACACAGAGGCTGGAAAGACGGGAAGGCCATGCGAGGGGCTGCAGACTCCCACACCTGAATCCTGCAGCACTGATAAGCAGCACCTTGGAGGACCATGCCGAGCGTTCAGGAGCCCAGATCAGCAGGACTCAAACAGCATCTATGGGAGAGTGCCGCTGGCTGCATTTCACTGTTTATTATCAGGTATGCACAGAAAGTGGAGCACAGCAAAGGCTAATATAGTGGAACTTGCAGAAGCCGGAAATAGTTTCTCGCATTAAGATTCTTTAACCTGTTTCAGAGGTAAAATTCTCAAATTTAATTGTGCTTTCTGTGATGTAGCATATTGAATGGGTGAAAGCCATTTTTAGTTAACCTTAATGTTTTTTTATCATTTGTGTTTTCCTTCTTTGGTAAACTGGACTGACAGAGTTTTAATTTACTAAAACTTCTATGTTAAGCTGCTTTGACACAATCTATTGTAAAAGTGTTATAGAAATAAAGATGAATTGAATTGAATTGAAAGATTTCTAGTAGGGTTGGGTCGATAGATGATTCCAGCGTCCATCATCGATGGCCGATAGACATCATGATGCTGAGCCTGCATCAAGTTCCTCCGTACCTCGACGCAGCAACCCGCTCGCGAAAAATACACACTTAGGCCCCGTTTACACTGATACGTCATAGTTTTAAAATGGCATTTTATAACGAAAACGATCCACGATTCACCCAGCATTTCTGAGCAGCTCTTCGTCCACATTATACTGCTGAAAATGCACATCATGTGACCACATTGTCATGCGCTGCAGCGTACGCGCGTGTCTGCTCCAGCAGTCTTAAGCACAAAACCCCAGAGAGCAGTGCACGTCGGACAGTTAATCAAGGATGTACCGCTAGATTGTGTCTCACTATAGTTGTTAAACATATTTAATTTGTCTTGTCTCTATCTAATGACTCTTCTGTCTTTTGAATCTATCAGGTACTGTGTCACAGCATCAGTACACTGCTTCAGTCTTTCTCTTTCACGCTTGTACTTGTTAATTTTAGCGTAGACCTCAGATACTGTTGGTTTGTTCCTGTTGGTTGTGCACCTTTTTTACCAACCAAGTTTGTTGATGCCATTATAACAACACAGATCACTCTGCCTCTGCATGCCAGAGTCCTGCAGAAAAAGTGATCGACAGGTGGTAATTTGTGAGTAACTTTATCTATTTATGATTTGGTTATGGGTAAAATAAAGACTTTGCGGGTCAGGCAGTTAAAACTATAGGTTGCAAAGAATTTATTTGTTATTCATAAATAATTAATTTATCGCTGTCTACGACGATGATGCCATTGTCCATCACAATGTTTTACATTAGACAGCGTATGATGCCAAATTGGTCAATATCGCCTAACCCTAATTTCTAGTCTAAACTCAGTTTCTGAATCTCACCCACTCCCAAAAAAGACAGAAAACTGCCAAAACATTCAATACAAAATAATGATATAGAATTATACTGCCATGTTTATTCATATGGATCAATTTTATCTTCATAATGCTAAATGATTCTGATAATACAAAGTTATAAAATATAATTTTTTTCCAGCTGAGAATATTTTAGCAGGAAAATGCATCTAAACATCACAAATACAGTATATTCTTTATATATTCTTAAAACTCTTTTACAGAAGTATATCACTTTATGATACTAATTGTGGAACCAACATCACTACTTGCTATACACTTTTTATACACATATACACTTATTTAACAACACATTTTACATGTCAATTTGCACATAACAGCTGCACTTATAACGCTTTATATAGTAATATAGTTGTACATACACTTGTCAATTTGTATATTTGCATTCACTACTTCTGTTGTTAAAATATATTTATAATCTGTTGTTTGTCCTGTCTCTGTAATTCTGTTGCACACAGAAGGTCTGTCACCAAAACAAATTCCTCGTATGTGTGAACATACCTGGCAATAAAGCTCTTTCTGATTCTGAGTATGTAGGGCTGGGCGATTAATCGAAAAATAATCTAAATCGGCATTCAGAACCTATAATCGATAAAGTTTTCCATATTACGATTTTATCGATTATTTTTCCTACTGTTAGTAGAGGCAAGTGACCCCGATCTGTTAAGGCTGATTTATATCGAGAGCATGCGTATGGTCCAGCGCAGCCTTCGCACGGTTGCATACCCATGCACAGCTCTAACAGTATGACAAAAATGTCTTAACCAAACTGAACCCATTGAAACATGCATGCATCTTTGTACACTACCTGACAAAAGTCTTGTCGCCTATCCAAGTTTTAGCAACAACAAATAATAACTTGACTTTTAGTTGAGTATGGTTTCTAGTTGAGCTTTGATCTGGTATCAGAAGTGGCTTATACGAAAGGCAAAGGTCTCTAGATTACGCTGATTTGACCACAATAAAATATGATCATGCCTTGATTTTGAATGATTTCATTAGGACAGTAAGGTCTGACTCTGCTTAGACAATAGTCTTGTGACTGAACAGAAATAATGTCCAGTATAGAATAGGACTGCATCCATACATCTCTGAATGACTCAAATCACTAATTAATAAAGTCATCTGGAATGGCACATACTCTTTGCTACTTCGTAGCCGTGGTGGGCATTTGGTCATCGGACCAATCACAGCAGATTAGCCTTACGCAAAGGAGGGGCTTGGGAACTGGAATAATTAGGTTAAAATAAATGCATATTACTGTATAAGACATTGAAAGTGTTTTTGACTTTGCATGCACATCAGCCTGTTATCAATCAAAATATGACCTTTTATAATGCAAAAATAGGGGCTCTTTGAGCCGGATTAAATTATTTAATGCTATATAAATACACATTACATTACATTACCAGATCAAAAATTGTTGTGTGGGATGGGTTTGATACCAACGTATTTAGTTAAATCCAAAACCCTAGATTTGAGCAATAAAGATAATATTTGCAAGAACTAAATTTGTTCAATTTTACAGCAATATTACAATATTTTTTAAAGTTGGTCTACAGTATACTACTTTTCAGTGTACTGGCTATGATCCTGTTAATTATTGGTGTGAATGGGTGTACGTATTATGTCAATCCTTCTTCACTTCGTTCATCACAACAATCCAGTACTGATGATGACTGTCGGCCTCACTCAAACGAAAGGCTTTGTTTTCATTTACAACCTTTTTACACAAACATCACCAATGTTCTCCAGAGTGTCATATGATGAAACCCATGAAAGGGCAAGGCTTGTTTAAATGGCATTTTGATGGCATTTGTGTGCCCTATTTAACCTTTCGTGAGTTTCATTTTTTTACTTTAATTAAATTTCTTCTGGTCTTTATTCTCATGCTGACCTTTGCCCCTGGATTCAAACCTCAGCTTATAATGACCATCATTGTTGGTGTAAATATGGCAAACCTATACTGGAAGGCATGCATTAAAAAAAAGTCTCTTTGTTTGCACATAAATTGATTATTTCTACTTTATGGTTATTTTCTAGCGAGCTCCCTGTGATGGTGAAAAATGACTCCAAGCAAATGACGATCATTTTTGCTGACAACTAAAAAGGTTTGTCTATTATTTCACAGACACATGTGAATGGGATTGTTTAAAATACTTTTGTTAAAAACACATTAGATGCCAGCTTTGATTCATGGGTCTGCTGAGTGTTTTTAAGGTTTTTTTTTAAAGTTAGCAGGTTGAGTGCTTGTGGCAAAAACAAACTGCTGCTAATTTGCCACAGTTTGCATGATTCATGGCTTTGTGTCTTAGCAGTCATTTATTGTTTTTGCAAAACTCTTGTGTTCATCAAATCTGGATGAAGAGAAAACTAAAAATATCATTTTACTTTCTGCTAATTTCGTTGGTGTTCTCTTCAGAACTGAACGCTGTGCATTAATAAGCTTTCACTTTGCTGCAGAACAAAGTGCAAGGTGTAGCAACTTTCTAGAGATTAGATTAGATTAGATTAGATTAGATTAGATTCAACTTTATTGTCATTACACATGTACAAGTACGATTGAAGTGACGCGACCGACCAGCCAGCGTTAAGTACAGTATATAATAAATAATCTGATAAGTATTTTGGGCTGAAACTTTACAAACACATTCTGGAGACACAAGTCTTATTTTACATCTTGTAAAAGAGGTCAAATAGGTGCCCTTTAAAGTTTGTTAGTGTACTTTGGTAAATTAGTAATAAATTGAAAAACTAATCACTGATGTAAAAATCCATTAATGCACTGGACATAAATAGTGAATATAATTTCCCATTGTCAGATTTGATTACGTTTTAAGTGGCTTATTTTAGTGTTTCATCATGTTTGAAAAGCTTGCTTAGATTTTGGCTAAATTCTCTCGCTGAAGTTAGAAAATCTGACATTAGCATCACAATAACCAATCAGGAGATTTCTCTTAGGGGCGTGATTATGACGGGAAATCCTCCTGCAGACACCAGCCAACAGTTCATCAAACTGGGCTCGGCTCAGTCTGAAGCATCGCTGAAGTGAAGTGAATTTGACGCGCAAATAAAGCGTATTTGACGCACGAATGAATCGAGTAAACTCAAAATGTTCACGCGTCTCCAGGATTCTCTGATTCTCTGATCGGTTGGTGGGCCAAATCAAATGTTACCAGGGCCCTATTTTGGCCCACTGGTTCTAGATTAGGCATCTCTGTCTTACACTAAACCAAAACTTTTTTTTTGATTAGTTGCCCTGAAGACACTCGAGTTTGTGCATACATCCCATGACATTTATATTTATCACGTAATGTGAAGTTTATTAACTAATTTTGCAAGGATCACATGCTTATGATTGACCACGGCTGGCCCCGCATTAGCTAACATACTTTTTACCAATCAGACGATTCCTAAATCACCATAAATAACCAGTTATCTTACCTCAGTTATCTTCATCTTGAAGAATTCCCCTTACCACCCCTACTCCTCCTCCCTTTTCCTAGATAGTGTGGCACGGCTGCCCAGTGGTTAGCACTGTTGCATCACTGCAAGAACGTCACTGGTTCAAGTCCTTACCAGGCCAATGAAATTTCTGTGCAGATTTGTTCTCCCAAAGTCCAAAGGCATGCGACATAAGTGAATTAACTAAACTAAATTGGCACCAATGATGAGCCCTTAGTCAGCAGTATATCTCTCCATAGCAATCCCTTAATTGTTATAAATAAGCAGGGGTGTTCTCGATATCTACCTAAGCTCAAACTCCCCTCTCGCCCTGCAAATGGGAGGGAGCCCCAGGCTCGAGGATCTTATGAGCTCAGGGATCTCTCCTGGGACAGCATGCCAAACACACTTCATAATCAATCATCAGCTAAGTGTGAACGCTTGAAATGTTATGTGATGCTTTATTCATCATGCATCATGTGTGCTTTATTCATGCAAAATTGGCCAAATTCAGTTTCACAGTTTAGTTCATAAAGCCATAAGTAAGCTACATGTCATAATTAGTCAGCATTTAATCTAAACTGCAGTTTTAAAGCTGTTTCACCAACACTGATAGGCAGCTGACTATTTTTTTGGACCAGAGCCTGTTTCTGTAACACGAGGAGGAGGAGGTCATATATTTATCCACCACAGAAGACGCAAGTTTAATTAACTCTAATTACGTGTTTATATAAATCTGCCTTCAGAGTTAATCAGTCTTTATCCTTGTGTCCAGTAGTGAGTTTAAACAGAAGAGGAGCCCATTTGCCTTTGAATTCAGCAACTAATTACACATAGTCAAAACTAAAAAGTGGTTAACTTTCAGAGGAGGATCCTCAGAGAATAGTGCAATCCATTTTACATGTTTGATTTGAGTTTTTGATGTTGGCCGTGGGGACATATGAATGGACTGAGATGGGAAGAAACGCTAGTTAGGGCTAATTTAGATGATTGAAGAAGCACTATTGAGCAAATGAGAAACACTGTGTTATTATTGCTACTTAGTGTTTGGTATACAGTATGAACAAATCTCTAACATAAAGTATCAAACCTCAAAATGTTTATTAAAATTCACATCCATATTTAGTTTTAACAACAGTTTTTTTTATATCAAATTACTGCATATTGAGTTTTACTATTACAATTAAAGAAGGGGAAAATTTTGTCATTATAATTGTGTATTATTATTATTATTATTGTTTTATGATGTTGACCCATGACAGATCTGTGTTATATTATATTTTACATTGGTGCATTTGTAATATATTTTGTACTATAGTAAAATATCACCATTAAACAAATTACATGATAAAAACATCTAGATTTTTTTTTTATGTTTATAAAGACAAATGTCATATATAGTGGAATATATAGTAACTATTTATACACCTAAAATGTTAGTTAGTTAATTTTATTTGTCCCCCTAGGGAAATTTTCGTTGCAGCATACACTCACAAAGACTTCTGACATTTCACATTTGGCATATAT
>CAIGQZ010032237.1:2390314-2400755 GCA_903798205.1 Danio tinwini | reverse complement strand
ATATATATATATATATATATATATATATATATATATATATAATTTTTTTTTTACAAATTTAAATAGAACAAAAACATATAATAACCCAATGTTGGCTTTGTCCATTTGACCCAACGTTTTTGTTATTTAGAAAATGTAATATAAATTGCATATATTTAACCCAACTTTGGAGAAAGTCCATATTTGACTCAGCAATGGGTTAACACAACCCAGAATTTTTAAGAGTGTAGTAGCCTAGTTTCAATACAATCCATTATATATCATGCATTGATAAACCAAATGTTTGTTAAATTTTCAGTGCTTTCAACTAAACTTCATCTCCATGTTATTGCATACAGCAAGGAAAATAAGTATTGAACACATTACAGTTTTTCTCATTGAGCAGCAGATCCGACAGTACCTGTTCATCAGAAGCACTCATGATTATAGCATGTGGGCTGTGATGAACTTTTAGCATAATCACAGACACTGTGTGTGTGTGTGTGTGTGGGCTCCCTTGCGATTTACAGCTAATTTAGGCTAATTAAAATTTACCAAAGCTCTTAAGCTGTAAATATGCCACTCTCTGCCTATGATAAGACTTTCTTTATTGCTCTGTATTGTGGGAGAAGATAAATATGTGCTATGGTACCTGTAACAACTGCCTCCACCGCATTTCATTACATGGCTGCAGTAGCTGTGCAATTCCATATTTCAGAATTTTGCTTTGAGGTTAAAAGTTCAGCCCCTCATCTGTAATGTTGCGAACGGTAAACAATAAACTAAATCACACATTTTATGATTGTGTGGGCGGAAAAGTCACACACTTTTATATAGATGATCACAGGAAGGTTTCTGACATGATGTTACCGATATTTGTGATCAAACCACCCACCGGCGACACATTTAGTATTTCAGCTCCGCCATGGATGATTTTTTACTCCCCTCCTGTGTTTGCCTCTAGCCTGAAGGGCTGCTGTGTTTTGGGAAATCCAGAGCAGGTCAGGAGTTCATATGTGGGCTAAAGTAAAGATCTGATCAAACAAACACCCCCCCCCACCATGATCCTAACTGACAGAAAGCATAAATAGGGCTCGTTCTGATCATTCCCCCGGCAAAGTGAGATAAACGACATTATGCTATCAAAAATGACATTATGAAATAGTGCAGTGCCAAACTCATTTTAGATCTGAGGCTTGTTTACACTGGACAAAATACAGTAATTCAGAGTTCACATCTGACACAGTTCGAGTTTTGTATATTTGTGCTTGACTACACTGTAAAAAAAAAGCTGGGTTTCACACAATTGGTTTGTGTTGAGACTACATGAAGAAATTAAGTTCACTTATTAGTAAGCATGCTCCGATCAGGCCAATATTGAGTACCGATTCTGATGCATCAAGCTTTATAATGCATAAAGCACATTTTTTCCTCTATGTATGATACTTAAGTGGAGTTTTCTCCTTACCTAAGAGAATAAATTAAAGATGTGGCATATTACCCCCTTAAGTGTGTCTCTTATAACAATGTAGTGCGGGCATGTCATGGTCAGAAGCAGCTTTACTGTAAATGATAAAACATTTAAAATAAATAAGAAAAACGACTAACAATGCAAATTAGAAACATTGCAAATAATGAAGAAATCAACATGTCTCAATAAAGAAAAAGTTTAGATGTTAAAATGCACACCTATAAATCCATTACCTCCTCAATCACGTCATCCTCATGTCATTCACCAGTTAGAAAACTTTATACTACTTTATAATACTACAATTCCCAATGAAAAACTGTATTATATCTAGGATGTTTTTAGTTGTGTAGCAAACAAAACTTGTCAATGTTCAATATTTCATGCACAAGGATTGCTGGCTCCCTCTCTCACACGCTTGTACTGTATGCTAAGTGTTTGGCCGGCAGCGTGCAGGAATTACACTTATTACTAAGCCTTACTTACATGCTATTTCAGACTGAATATTCAAAGTAGCGTGGTAAACAATATAGGGAGCGCGTCACATGCTGTCAATTTTCAAAAATGAACCAATGTGAATATAAAACGTCATCTTGGAATTATAAGTTTCTATCTGCGTTCTAAATGATCTTAAGATATTGAGCTTCAGTTTTTGCATTCCATATAGCAAACAGTTTGTGTCTAACATTTGTTTTTTAAATTAAAAAGTCTTAAAATGTAAACAACTTATAAAAAAAACATCCCATAATTTAAAGGGCACCTGTGGTGAAAAATCTACTTTTCAAGCTGTTTGGACAGACATATGTGTAGGTATAGTGTATAGACGGTCATATTGGGGTGATATAAACACACCCAGTCCTTTTTTTTCAATTTAACAACATAAAAACGGTGGACCAATTGGAGCCGTTTTGAGACCGATCGCAACTTGACGTAGGAGTGCGGTCCCCCCGCCCACCAATATTGATTGACAGCTGCGTATTAACATGTCTCTGTAGTAACGTTTCATATCCACTAGACAGGACGTGCGCAAATCAACCCTAAATAAAAGGTCTGTTAAGTTTAGGATCATCAATCATCATCAAGAGTGAGTTTAAGAAGTTTAAAATGTTTTAAAACAGTGCATGTTTGTAATGAATTACAGCCATTTACTTCAGCTTTACTTCATCACCACTGCCGCGTGTCAGAACAATAATAAAAGAGGCTTCAATCCTAGTTTGTGGACGTTAAATCAGGTTTATTTTGTACATTATCGTAACAGATATCCATACAGCAGTGGAGATTAACCTGTATCCTGTCACATTTGCGCTGTATGTATGTGCGTGTGTCTGCGCTGTGTGTGTGTGTGTCTGCACTGTGTGTGTGTGTGTGTGTCTGTGTGTGTGCGTGAACTTTGTAATGACATCGCGTGTGACTCATCCTGCAGCTCCACACAACAAATTCACCAAATAATCATTGATAAAGGTTTTACTGTATTATTTGTCACAAACGTTACGTGAGATCTGCTTCCTTCATGTCTGTTGTCTGAGGCAGCCGAGGGTGGAGACTGAGGCACGCGCGGCAGGCACGTGAAAACGATGGGCGGGGAGGACTAGCCTTAAAGACGCAGTACACAAAAACAGTAAAAATCTATTGAGAACTATAAAACACCATCTAGTGAAAGCTATAATAAATAATCTGATGGGTGTTTTGAGCTGAAACTTTACAGACACATTCTGGGGACACAAAAGACTTATATTAAATCTGGAAAAAGGGGTAACCTAGGTGCCCTTTAAATAAGTTGTCATTTTATAAGAATGTCAATAACTTAATTTTGACAAAAATATCAGATATAACCTTATAATTCTAAGGTGACGAAAAGCAACTTCAGCTCAGTAAAGCAGAAATAGCGCTATTTATGTTATTGTTGTTAAACTCAATACAAATCTACATTATCAATGCTGTAAAATGTCCCTTGTGATATTGAAAATAGCCACATAAATCTTTCTGTGGAAGATTTTAGTGGCTGAACAACACTTTTGTGCAATATAACCAACACAATCTACATCAGCTTTTCATGACTAAAAGAGTTTTAGAACATAACATCACCTGTCTAAAAGAAACACTTCAGTCATGGTGTCATCCTTGCTCCAGCGTGCAAAAGTAACTCCAATATTGATTCAGGATTGCATGCACGTACACACGGTGGCTCTGTGTGAACGGATGTGCAGATGTACAAATCTACATTTGTTGACAGACAGTTTGGGCTGCTTATTAGAATTATGGAAATTATCAGCCTGACAATTTTTAATTGGATGAATTTTTTTTTTGACTTATGCCTCACCCAGAATATAAAAATACATTTAGATCATTTAGTTAAACAGTACTATTGGTATGTGACGAGACTTTCAACTAGCACAACAAAACATGTTTCTGAAGACAATCACCTACTGCACCTTTAAATATTGTGTATTTTTTCTACATATTTCTCAGAGACATCATTTACATTATATTAAGGCATATGTCTTGATTCCCAGGGTTTTAAAGAAAAGTATGAACACTTTTAAATACTGTAGATTTTAATGCAAATTACTAGCAATTTTGGTTGCTAGTAAGATTGCAAAATGTAAAAGAGTAGCGTAAATCACCAAATACACTGTAAAAACACGGCACAAAAATAGACAAACTGTAAATTTAGCACTGTTTACTGTAATTTATTTAGAGTGTTACTTTAATAATACCAAATTTAATACATTTTCATTGCACCCCTGAAGCTTTATTGTAAGCGTTAATCATACATGCTGTGCAAAGTCAGCCAGAGTGGTTTTAAACTCGCATTGCCTTTAAGTTGCCGTCGTCCTATAGCTGAGCTACTTTGTATTCTGGGCCTGGATCCACTGTCCTGCAGAACCCTGATGGGCAGGCACAGCACCTCTGGCATTTTAAAGTGCTAATGCCTGTAACACAGACCAGCGCAGCTCAGCGGACGACCCAGTGGAGAAAATGAGGGTGCTGAGACCATAATTAACTCAAGATAAGTGCAAGAGAAAACAAGACTTCCTATGAAATACACAGAGTTCTTACTGACGTCCTGCTGTGGAATCATATGGCACTGGAAACATTACCATTATTCTAGGATAACTAACAGAACATTAATTCGCTCAAAAATAAATGCACTTTCAAGATTTACTCTTCCTCACAATGCAAAACAAATGCACCATACAGTGAGAATGAATGGCACTGTCTGATGTCAAAAGGCCAAAAATGCATGGCTAATGTATCTTAAAAGCGCAAATGCACTAATGCATTAACCATCGTATAAACATTTTTTCCATTATGGACATTTAAAAAGCTACATAATTTAATCAAACTCTTTGTTCACTATTAAAATAACATTTTGAATGAATCTGATTTAATTTTCTTTAGTAATTTCATCTTGCATGAAGCACAGATGTTGATTTAACAGAATTTACCAGCAAAACATGCATTGTAAAAGTATCCTAAAAGCACACAAACCCACCAATGCACTTTATTTTGGACACTTAAGAAGCAAAATAAATATATTAATCAAAATACTCAGTCACTGTTTCAAAAATATGCCTGTCAGGCTTCATGCAAGTTCCACATGCACTGAAAGCACAAAAAGCAATTTGTACTGAATGAATCTGACTGAATCCAGATGATTTAAGCAGCTTATAGCTACACTTTGGGGTTTAATAACCATTTGCATGCAAATGTGATCCCTCGTTCTCATGCAAATTACTTTCAATGAAGATCAAGTTTGTAATAGTTCTCAATAGCTCACTCCCAATAATTATTTTATAATTTCTGGGCCAGCATGGAAGGAAATGTGTTATGAGTTTAGTATTATTTTTGGTGGCATTAATGTACTATTACAGTAGATTATTTACATTTATTTTTTTATATTTTCATTTTTATATGATATTTTAAATGTCTGCAGGTTTTATTAATACTTTTAGCCATAAAATGCATTAATTTTTTTTTTTTAGAAATGTTGCTCTGGCAACTACATGACATAACTACACTCACCGGCCACTTTATTAGGTACACCTTACTAGTACCAGGTTGGAGCCTCTTTGCCTTTAGAACTGCCTTAATCCTATGTGGCATAGATTCAACAAGGTACTGGAAATATTCCTCAGAGATTTTGCTCCATATTGACATGATAGCATCACACAGTTGCTGCAGATTTGTCAGCTGCACATCCATGATGCAAATCTCCCGAAGGTGCTCTATTGGATTGAGATCTGGGGATTGTGGAGGCCATTTGAGTATACTAAACTCATTGTCAAGTTCAAGAAACCAGTCGGAGATGATTCTCGTGTTTCCTGCTGGAAGTAGCCGTCAGAAGATTGGTACACTGTGGTCATAAAGGGATGGACATGGTCACCAGCTTAGTAGCCCATGTAGGCTGTAACATTGACACGATGCTCAATTTTTTTCTAATGGGCCCAAAGTGTGCCAAGAAAAAATCCCCCACACCATAACGCCACCACCACCACCAGCCTGAATCGTTGATACAAGGCAGGATAGATCCATGATTTCATGTTGTTGATGCCAAATTCTGACCCCATCTGAATGTCGCAGCAGAAATCGAGACCAGACAACGTTTTTCCAATCTTCTATAGTCCAATTTTGGTAAGCCTGTGTGAATTGTAGCCTCAGTTTCCTGTTTTTAGCTGACAGGAGTGGCACCCGGTGTGGTCTTCTGCTACTGTAGCCCATCCACCTCAAGGTTGGTCATGTTGTGTGTTCAGAGATGCTCTTCTGCAGACCTCGGTTGTATCGAGTGGTTATTTGAGTTACTGTTGCCTTTCTATCAGCTGGAACCAGTCTGGCCATTCTCCTCTGACCTCTGGCATCAACAAGGCATTTGCGCCCACAGAACTGCCGCTCACTGGATATTTCCTCTTTTGTGCATGAAAATCCCAGTAGATCAGCAGTTATGAAAATACTCAGACAAGACCAACAACTATGTCACGTTCAAAGTCACTTAAATCACCTTTCTTCCCCATTCTGATGCTCGCTTTGAACTGCAGCAGACCGTCTTGATCATGTCTACATGCCTAAATTAGTTGCTGTCATTTGATTGGCTGATTAGAAATTTGCGTTTATGAGCAGTTAACCTACCTAAAAAGTTAAGTATTATCTAATAAAGTGACCAGTGAATGTGTATTTTGCTTTAATTTAGTGAATAATTATTATATTTCAATTAATGAATATTTTAAAATCGTTTTAGTTATAATAACCCTGAATGCAGTATTGCAACACATTTCATTTTCTGTATAGATGTTGCATTTATGCCACAACTCCGTCTACTTTAAAAGTTGCATAGATGTATTATTCATATGCAGAATCATTGTGGACAGGATGAGTTGTTTTTTTAACATGTTTGTTCAACAGTTCATGAATTCTCAACAAGCTCGCACTAGAATCTTTTGATATGAATCGTGGCTCGATCAAGTTGTTTGAATATGATATGAAGGCCATGCTGCACTTGATATTTGCTTCATGCGGTGAATCTTGACCCAAACTTTTTCTCTCAACTTTACGCTGAACTTCACTCATTAGACACGTAAAGGGGATCATTTT
Source organism: Danio tinwini (assembly GCA_903798205.1). Classification (NCBI taxonomy): domain Eukaryota; kingdom Metazoa; phylum Chordata; class Actinopteri; order Cypriniformes; family Danionidae; genus Danio; species Danio tinwini. Next base: position 2,393,719 of record CAIGQZ010032237.1, on the reverse strand, counting down.
TCTGAATTTGTAAGTATCTATGAATGAAATAGGAACAAGCAGACGTGTTTATGTTTGAGGATGGCTATTAATATTCATCCCAGATCTCAGCGATACAGGGAAAAACAGACTGTCAAATCATGAAATATTTAGCAGTTTTCAGCTTTGAGTAAGCAGACCTGGACTTGAAAACAAACATTGTCAGATTTGGTTTCATGGGTCTAACCCTGAGGCTGTGATGTGTCTAAATTGCTTGTTTTGACATAATGCATTATCTCTGCCGTCTGATATTGCTTATTTAAATTCAACAGGGATTTACAGTGCGAGTCCAAGAGACCATATAAAAAATCTGGCATTCAGATCTTATTTTAACTTGAGGAGAAAAGTTTTTTCTCCTTTGTAATAATAATTAATAAGTAAGAAAGAAGAGCATAAACATTGGACAACTGGTGAATTGTTACTCAACTAATGGAATCAATGAATGAATGCATATTGAAGAATTGGTGAATTATTACACAACTAATAGAATAAATTAATGAATAAATAATGGTGAATTGGTGGATTATTACAAAACTAATAAAATGAATGAATATTGGTGAATTGGTGAATTATTACACAACTAATGGAATGAGTAAATACTGATGAATTGGTGAATTATTACACGACTGACAGAATGAGTGAATGAATGAATGAATATTGAACAATTGGTGAATTGTTTCACAACTGATATAATGAGTGAATGAATGAATGAATATTGGTTAACTGGTGAATTATTAAAACAACTAATGGAATGAATGATTAAATGAATATTGGTGAGTTGTTGAATTATTGCACAACTGATAGAATATGTAAATGAATAAATCAATATTGATGAATTGGTGAATTATTACACAACTAATATAATGAGTGAATAATGAATATTGGCAAATTTGTGAATTATGACACGACTAATAAAATGAATGAATGAATATTGGTCAATTACTACACAACTAATAGAATTAATGAATGAATGCTTGTTGGTGAATTATTAGACAACTAATAAAATGAATAAATGAATATTGGTGAATTATTACACAAATAATAATAATATGATTGAATTAATGATTGAATCAATATTTGTTAATTTGTGAATTATTACACAACTAATGGAATGGATGAATAAATGAACATTGATGAATTGGTGAATTATTACACAACTAATAGAATGAATACATGAATGGATAAATATTGGTGAAATATCATACAACTCATAAAAGAATTAATGAACTGGTGAGTGGGTTAATTATTACACAAATAATAGAATGAGTGAATAAATATTGTCAAATTGGTGAATTATTACACAACTAATACAATGAATAAGGGAAGGAAGGACAGACTGAATGAATGAATGAATGAATGTTGGTGAATTATTACACAACTAATGAAGTCAATGAATTAATGAATGAATATTAGTGCATTGTTGAATTATTACACAACTAATAGAATGAATGAATGAATATTGGGGAAGTGGCGAATTGTTACACATCTAATGAAATGAATAAGTTAATGAATGAATATCAGTGAATTGTTGAATTTTTACACGACTAATAGAATGAATGAATGAATGAATGATTGATTATTGGTAAATTGGTGAATTATTACACAACTGATATAATGAATGAGTGAATGAATGAGTGAATGAATATTGGTTAACTGGTGAATTATTGCATAACTAATTGTGAATTACTTCACAATATAATGAATGAATAAAGGAATACATTTTGTATAATTGGTCAGGGCGACGCAGTGGCACAGTAGGTAGTGCTGTCGCCTTACAGCAAGAAGGTTGCTGGTTTGAGCCTTGGCTGGGTCAGTTGGCGTTTCTGTGTGGAGTTTGCATGTTCTACCTGCATTCGCGTGGGTTTCCTCCGGATGCTCCGGTTTCCCCCACAGTCCAAAGACATGCAGTAGAGGTGAATTGGGTATGCCAAATTGTCCGTAGTGTATGAGTGTGAATGAGTGTGTATGGATGTTTCTCCGTGATTGGTTGCAGCTGGAAGGGCATCCGCTGCGTAAAACATGTGCTGGATAAGTTGGCGATTCATAAGCCGAAAATAAAATTAATGAATGAAAAATTGGTGACATGACAAGTACAGTTAAGTATCTTTAAACGTTTAAATAAATAAACAAACATAAATAGATAATTTAGATCATTGGAAATATTTAAATCATGCAACAAATTATGAAAAAATATGGCCAAATTGTCACCAAATATATTTCACAATTCAAGTGTCACCGAATATTTTTAAGCATGTGTAAGAAACATTTAATGCTCTCTTCAAATCTGTCCAGGAGGTGGCATCTTAAAATGCAGCTGAAATTTGTTGTCTTTATTTCAGTGTTGTATATATTGTGCTTTGAAAGAGAGCATATTTATAAGATAAATTCTATACTATCATACAATCTGATGAAAAAAAAAGTTGTTTTCCACTTGAGACTCTCAATACATGATTAAACCCAAACATAGCTGATTAGGAACCAAATTGCATTCGAGCAAATGCAGTCTTTTGACCCCCGCTTTTTAGGCAGCACATATTTGGCTTTGATTTGAAACTCAACAACTTTGTTTACTGCCAAGTCAGCCCTAATCAACATAATTATCAGCCAGAACTTCCTCAAACTGCATTAGCCGATGTGAGCTGTCTTCAGAAATAACAACCAGTCTGAGAGAGAAGAGCCTTGCAAACATGCCGCTCTTTCCAGGTTCACTCAGCGCATTAGAAAGCGATGCTGCCGGAAGCGTGCATGTTAAAGACGGCTGGCAGGCGGCCTAGTTTCACAGCCGCGGCTCCCAGTCCGACCCTGACAGTCAAGCCTCAGTGAGTTACATGACATTAGGGCACTGCAAGGAGAAAAACAAGCTGCCTACAGAATGTTGCCGCCACTTTTGAGGACACACACAAGGGGAATTCTGGGAAGGAAAGAAATGTTTGACATGGAGCTCTCTTGGGAGAATAATGTGAGTTGTTGTAACGCTGCTGGAATACCGGATTAATTTGGGGGGAACAGTTTAAGGAATACAAAACAGGAATCACTGTAACTTTGTCTTACAGACAGTCTGCTCTGCTAGAAAATGATCCTGCGTAGGAGTGTTTTCCAATTTGCATAAAATTCAAATTTAACGGCTTGCTAAAAATAAAAATGTTTTTTCTTTTAAAGAAAACTCTGCAAATGTATTTATTGACTTAATTCCTATAATGAGACTCAAACCGAATGACCCAGAAAATGTTGTATTTAAAACAAAATCTGATCTTTATATTATTGCATTACCATCCCTGTCAACCTGAGGAGTCCTATCTATCTATCTATCTATCTATCTATCTATCTATCTATCTATCTATCTATCTATCTATCTATCTATCTATCTATCTATCTACCTACCTACCT
>CAIGQZ010032237.1:2348027-2380352 GCA_903798205.1 Danio tinwini | reverse complement strand
CTGTACAGTTGCCCAGCAAACAAACACCCTAGCAACCAGACAATCCCAGCCTATTAATACCCAAGCAACTCTCTGAAGAACATTTAAGTGTTACAGACAGGCAAACTATACTGTTTGGGTTAAAGTAATGTTGTTTTATTTGTTACAAAAAAAAACTATATAGATCTCACACTGTAAAATGGAGCCTTTATGAGAAGAAAGCTCTTTTTAAATTACATATTATTAATATTTTATATAGAAATTATAAATCAAACCACCAAGCATCCCAGTAACTACCTAGACACCGCCTAAACATCCTATTAATTGTTTAGCAGTCACTTTGCATATTTCTGTAACAGCCTAATAACTCACACCAACAATCACCTAAAGAAACCACTCCAAACACCCTTCTAGCTGTCAATTAATACCCTTGTTAATATCAGCAACCCCCTGACAACCAGAAAATCCTTTGTAATGGCCTAGAAATACACTAGTAATTGTTTGAAGAAGTGTTACAGACAGGCAAACTACAGTATATGCTTGGGTTAAAGAAGTAATGTTGTTGTTTTATTTGTTGCATAAAAATAACCTATAGGAATACAACACTCTTTAAAAAAAAAATTATTACATATTATTATTTTATTTAGAATTTATAAATCAAAGTACCAAGCATCCCAGTAACTACATAGAAACCACCTAAACATCCTATTAATTGTTTAGCAGCCACTTTGCATAGTTCTGTAACAGCCTAATAAGTCAGAAAACACCGTAACAATCATCTAAACAGCCTTACAGTTGCATAAAAAGCACTCAGAACACCCTTTTAGCTGTCAATTAATATCCTTGGTAATATCAGCAACACCCTAACAACCAGACAACACACTAGTAGTTGTTTTAAGAATATGTAGTGCATGATCAGTGCCACTTATACACATTTACTGTAGTTTCCCAGCAAACACCCTTCCAACCAGACAATCCTGGCATACTAATGCAACTGTCTGAAGATAATTTAAGTGTTACAGGCAAGATGTATAATGTTTGGATTAAATAAATGTTGATGTTTTATTTGTTACACACTGAAATAAGTGTGTGTGATGTGAGCTGCCTTTCATAACTCACTTGATTTAAAAAAAAAATCTCTCTCGTGAACTGCAAAATACAGCCATCAGTTTTCAAAGTGGAGACTGATGACAGATTTTGACACGTCTCTGTCTGCTGGAGTGAAGACTTTTGAGCAGAGAGAATTGCAAAACCAACCGAAGCAGCAGTATATAATTAAACTATTTCAGCTGACTTATATTTTTAATTAGCAGTGTTAGTGCTAAGTGAAGTATCACCGCTGATGTTGCTCATACTGGGGGCTTTGATGATTTGAACAAACCTCTAACACTACGTATTACACTTTTGGGGTTAATTCATCCTGTGCCGTTTGTGAAATAGACACGAGTGATTCTGCAAATCATGCAGCTTGATGGAGAGAGGGAGAGGGAGAGACGTGATGAAGCGATAAACCACAGGAGGTCAAGCAGTGCAGAGATTTCACCACATGATACTCAGATCTACAGTGGTTTGAGATAGAATAACAAAATCATGCCGAAATACGGTATATACACTCAATGGCCACTTTATTAGGTACACCTTACTTGTACCAGAGTGGACCTTATTTTGTCTTCAGAACTGCTTTAATCCTTCGTGGCATAGATCCAACAAGGTACTGGAAATATTACTCAGAGGTTTTGGTCCATATTGACATGATAGCATCACGCAGTTGCTGCAGATTTGTCGGCTGCACATCCATGATGCAAATGTCACGCTCCACCACATTCCAAAGGTGCTCTATTGGATTGAGATCTGGTGATTGTGGAGGCCATTTGAGTACAGTGAACTCATTGTCATCTCATTGTAGCATCACGCAGTTGCTGCAGATTTGTCGGCTGCACATCGATGATGCAAATCTCTTGTTCCTCCACATCCCAAAGGTGCTCTATTGGATTGAGATCTGATGACTGTTGAGGCCATTTGAGTACAGTGCTGCCATGTGATTGGCTGATTAGAAATTTGTGTTAACGAGCAGTTGGACAGGTGTACCCAATAAAGTGGCCTGTGAGTGTAGTATGCAAGTGATGTAACTCCCCAAGAAATATGTGCATATATAATTTTTTTCCACATTTGTACCTTTTAAGGTAAATATTAAAAGCTTAAAAGCACAAATGTGTACCTCAATGTACTCTAAAGCAGTTTTTCCCTACCATGTTCCTGAAGGCACACCAACAATACACATTTTTAACCTTTTTCTAAAGAAACACACCTGAATCAACTGATCAGGACATTAGAAGAGACATCCAAAATCTGGGTTGTTGATGTGCCTCCAGGAACAGGGTTGGGAAACATTGCCTTAAAGCAGTGTTTCTCAACCACGTTCCTGGAGGACCACCAGCACTGCATGTTTTAGATGTCTTCTTTGTCTATCACACTTTGTCTATCACTCTAGTCTCTGCTGATGATCTGAATCAGAGAAGTTTGTTTAAGCAGACATGTGCTGCGTCCCATTTCTCATACCTTTTAAAAAGGTACCGCCCCAGTGACAGTCTTTGTATCTTTATTTCTGTGAGTGTAAAATCTGGAAAAAATACTGTAGTCACACGGTTTAAAATGTATAGTAAAATCATGTACAGCCTTCCAGAATGTATTGCATTCAGAAAACTGACAACAATATGATAAGGACAACAATAGTCATTCATTAATTTTCCTTTGGCTTAGTCTCTATTTCAGAGGTCGCCACAGCATAATGAACCAGCAACTATTCTGGCATATGTTTTACGCAGCAGATGCAATTCCAGCCGCAACACAGTACTGGGAAACACCCATACACACTCATTCACACACACACGCATACACTACGGCCAGTTTAGTTAATCAATTCCCCTATAGCGCATGTGTTTGGACTGTGGGGGAAACCGGAGCATGCAGAAAAAAACTCACGCCAACACGGGGAGAACTCCACACAGAAATGCCAATTGTCCCAGCAGGGGCTTGAACCAGTGACTTTCTTGCTGTGAGGCTACAGTGCTAAACACTGAGCCAATGTGCCGCCAAGGACAATTCACATGTTTCACTACAATGTATTCTCTCTCACTTAAAACATGACATAAAATATGAAATATCAACAGGTGGGTCATATTTTATGCGTTTATACTTCGTTCAGGATCACAAAAACAATTGTAATAATCACAAAATATACATTTCATTCAAAGTCTAAACTCATAATTATTATGATCACCAGCGAATTAGCGGCTGCAGATTCTTCGCTAAAGAACTACAAATCCACCGGTATATGGACTACAAGTTCCGTCATGTACCTCGCACACAGCTGTTCCTGTTTCAGTTTGATTACATGCACACACACACAGCTGGGGGATCGTTACAGACTGATTACAGGGACTTTAAATACACACACACATTTTTGCTCAGTCTTGTTAAACTGTACTGTGAACATTACGATGCGTTTTTAACCCTCGCTTTGTTTTGTTTATTCCTGTCTGCTGCCTGCCTTTGACCATCCGCCTGTTTATGACCACGACTCTGGATTTTCTGTATACATCTGTTTGCCCCTGTGTTGTTCGTTGCTTGCCTGATCATTCTTGTTAATAAATCCTACATCTGGATCCGCACTCAGTTGTCAGCGTCCCATTACATTACAGTAATCATGTGAAGTTAATTATTGCAATGGAAACAGTAGACTATAATCAATTAGCAAGCTTCTCTCCTTAGTGGGAACTGCTAAAAGTTTCAAGTTTGAAAATTCACTACATTATTTTGTAAAGAGATTTCTTTCTCTAATTATGAATAAACACGTTGCTAGAAAGCTTTTACAGTCTGTTTTGTGACAGATGTTGTTGTTTTTTAAAGCCAGGTGTCTATTTTTGTTAGTGCCAAAAAATGCATTTGTTTGTGTTATTTTATCTTCAAATATGGAACATGATATGGCTTTGATTTTATAGCTGATATTTTAGCACAACTAGGTTAGATATGGCTTTGATTTTATAGCAGATATTTTAACACAACTAGGTTAGATATGGCTTTGATTTTATAGCAGATATTTTAACACAACTAGGTTAGATATGGCTTTGATTTTATTGCAGATATTTTAGCAAGAACCCGCTGAAAGTTTTCTTTAAAATTAGATCTAAGCATTCATCTATTACAACCATTTAGCCAGTATATAGCATTTTCACATCTATATTCCAAAAGGGGAGTGATATATAAAAGGCCAGATAAATGTGCACTATTATAAGGCATGCATCCAAGTACTGCGTTTAACTTAATGTGCATTTGTGCATCCGCTATACTGCAGAGATGATGAGTCAGCTTCAGCAACTATCATAAATGTCAGAGACAGCCCTATACGGCAGTAATATACAGTACAAATGCTAGGTTTACAAGACAATATTATAAAGCAAGCTAGAGGAGAAATGTGTAATAGAAATTATAATCCTTTTATTTGCGTGGAATCAAGATGTAATTCAGTTTTATATATAAATCAAGTCTTTAATCTTGTATTAAAAGCTTAAGATTCTTAAAAACAAATGCTGATGTCTGTATATGGGGAGAAATTATAACTCATTCTGCATCGGGGAGTTTTTCCATTGTAAAGTGTACAGGCAGTGGCCTATATGACCTAATAAATGAGTTAATATTTGAAGCTTGGATATGAATATTTTAAAATTTGCCCATAAATTAAGCATCCAATATGCACTATGTCAAAGCAGGAGACTTCTGGGAGATGTGCCAGAATGACATGGTTATAATATACTCAGGGCATTGTGGGGATAAGGAACTGCTTGTCCATTATTAAAATTAAGAGCCCTATAGCTTAACCTAATGCATTTATTATACTTGACTTTTTGTAGTAGGTACTAAACATGGCTTTGTGTGTGTTGTTTTAATGCATTCTTATTACAGTGAGATAACACACTAGATCTGGTTGAAATAATGGTGCATTAGTTAATGTTGATTAATGCTTTTACTAGTATTTGCAGCATTTATTAATCGTAATTGAACATTTACTAATGCATTATTAAACTCCAGAGCTGTGCTGTTAATGTACTGCACTGTAAACAAGTCAAGACAACTATTAATTAATTAATCAACTATAAATATTTAGATGTTGCTTTAACTTATTTTAATAAGTTAGTCAGGTTTTAAGTAAATTTCTAAAGTTATGCAATGTTTAACAATATTTCTAGTCAGTTTGATTGATGTACGTTGAGATGACTATAAAAATAGATTTGATTCAACTAAAATGCAAGGCAGCAAATATTTTTACAGTATGTGAGTATAACTTTATTCTCATTAACTAACATTGGCAAAGATAAATAAATACTGTAAAAAAATTATCCTTCATTGTTTGTTTACATAGACTAACATTAACTAATAGAACCCTTATTATAAAGTGTGAGCAAACTATCACAGCAGGAAGGTTGGTGGTTCGAGTCCCAGCTGGGCCAGTGTGGAGTTTGCATGTTCTCCCCGTGTTGGTGTGGGTTTTCTCCGGGGGCTCTGGTTCCACCCACAGTCCAAACACATGCGCTATAACTAAATTGGACATTATGTATGAGTGTGTGTGTGTGTGTGTGTGTGTGTGTGTGTGTGTGTGTGTGTATGTGTGTAAATGAGTGTGTATGGGTGTTTTCCAATACTGGATTGCAGCTGGAAGGGCATCCGCTGCATAACAACATATGTTGGAATAGTTCGCGGTTCATTCCGCTGTGGTGACCCCAATCAGGAACTAAGCCGAAGGAAAATGAATGAACATACAACACTTTGACAGAACAGCATGCAAGCGAAAAGACATTCATTCAAGAAATAACTGCAGTCATCATAATTGAACTTTGTGAAATTCACAGACATTTGGAAAATCTAGTGTTTATAGCTGATCCTGATGAGTGCTGATAAGCATTGTCACAGTTATAAACAAAACAGCTTCTTTTATGTCACAATAGCTTTGATTTGTGATTTACTACAACAAATATAGCTGACTCTTTTATTTGATTCCCTTTTGTGAGTGGCTTTAGATTAAAGGACCTGTGATGTGCTTTGAAATGCACATTTTTTTTTGATGTTTGACAATCTCAACTGAAACATGAAGAGAGGGCAAACATATAGTAGCTCCTCCCCTTTAAAAACAGCCAATAGAGTTGTGTTTTTATCACAGCTCAGCCAGTGCGAGTAGAAGTGCAATAAATCATTGGCGCAATAGCCTTGTGGTTAGCACGCCAACTAGGGCTTAATTTGTGCCTCATTTACAGATCCCCCCCTTCTCATCCTCCCTCCTCTTCCGTCCGCTGTTCACTTTCACTTTCGTCCATGACCCCCCCCCCCCCTCTCCACTTCTGTGCGTGACACCTCTCCATTCTCAGGGTAACATGCTGGATCCGTTACCCCGATCTAGTCCGGGACATCGCGATTTGCAAATTAACCACTGACGCCGACATAGGGTGCAGTAGCATGTCGGGCGAGTTTGAATCCCGGCTTGAGGACATTTTTCAACCCCACCCCCCTCTCTCTCCCACTTCGCTTCTTGTCTCATTACTGTCCTATCTAATATAGGCAAAAAGGCCAAAAATAAATCTTAAAAAAAAGAAGTGCATCAAATGCAAAAGCAAAGAGTGTTTTGAAGGTGCATAATAATAATAATAATATTAATAATAATTCCTTTTATATAGCGCTTTTCGGGACGCTTAACGCGGTTTGCACATTATTTGGGGGAATCTCCTCATCCACCACCAGTGTGCAGCATCCAGACCGCACACCACACACCAGCTGATTAGTGGAGAGGAGACAGAGTGATGAAGCCAATTATGATATTGGGATGATTAGGAGGCCATGATGAACAGAGGCCAGTGGGCAAATTTGGCCAAGATGCCAGAGAACCACAGAGAGTCAGGTTTATCGTCTCATATGAAAGACAGCGATCACTGAGCTGTATAGAGTCCCCTTCACTATACTGGGGTGTTAGGACCCACACAGACTGCAGGTTGAGCGCCCCCTGCTGGTCTCACTATCACCACTTCCGGCAGCAACGTAGCTTTCCCATGTGGTCTCCCATCCAGCTTCTGACCGGGCGCAGCCTTGCTTAGCTTCAGTGGGTGACCATGTAAGAGTTACAGGGAGCTAGCTGCCAGCTGGATACATGTCAGATAAAAGATTTGATGAGAAATTAAAATATAAGGTGACGTAAAAATAAGTTGGTCCATTTAGGCTACAATCTATAAACTTTGGAGGTTTGTTTTATATTTGGATGTTTTGCCAGCTTATCCAGCATGTGTTTTACGCAGTGGATGCCTTTCAGCCACAACCCAGCACTTGGAAATATCCATATACACTCTTGCATTCACACCCACTAACACACTATGGCCAATTTAGTTTATTCAGTTTACCTATACCGCATGTATTTGGACTGTGGGGGAAACCGGAGCACCCGGAGCAAACCCACGCCAACACAGAGAGAACATGCAAGCTCCACAGAGAAATGCCAACTGACCCGGTCGGAACTCGAACCAGCGACCTTCTTGCTTTCGGAGCACACTAACTTCATCCTTAAGACTAACATACTGATACTAACGTCTATAAAAATTTACAGGACTTCATAATAGGCAGCAGTTAAACTGCAGACTAATTTCATACTTTACTTTGTTACAGTTTGAGATGTTCGTCATTGCATAATTTAAACCGTTTCACACTGTGTCTAAAAAAAGATAGTAGTGGCACACCTTTGTTCCACTCCGTACGTCCCCATAAATACCAGCGACACCTTTGGCAGCACTGCGACTCTCAACAGCTCTGTTGGGCAGTGTGTTGACATCAGCTGAACCAGGGTCAATCCATGATGGACTCATCGCTGTCACTGTGTACCGCTCTGAAGGAAGTGGACTAATCACCGGAGCAGGGCTCAGGGCTTTCAGAGGAGAACAGTGGGAATTCACTAAAGCCCTATTTGGCTAAGACTAAATCTGTGGCTCTCCATCAGCGCTGTCAGACAGCCTAGAGGATGCCCGTGTGACTAACCGCTCTCTGTGTGCTTACCTGGAGCAATGCCTATCGGCCTCATGGCCACAAGCTAGAAGCGCTGACAAATGAACACTGCAGTTTGCTTTGAATGAGAACGCTAGCTGAAGTGAGAGTTTGATATTTTCACAGCAACCACCCAAACTGTATGGCTGTTTCGCTTCGGCCAGTTTAGAACAAACAAGAACAAAACAACTGTAACCTGAAAGATAATGTAGAGTGGGTATGTTATTTTATTTTAATGCAGTTAACACACAGTAGGGATGTAACTTATCACGATTGATCCGTCCGTATCACAAGTCATGGTTCGGAACACACGTCACCAGTTGGATTTTATTTATTTATTTATTGATTTATTTATTACTACTAGATTAATCCTAAATTTGTAATGAGTGCAGAGTGACTGCATCTCATGTCATTCAAATCACATGTATGACAGCATTTAGGCTTTCCTGTAAAATATAATGATGACGGAAGAAGTTGTGGAGGGATATTGGGGATGTGGCGGGTTTCTTAGGTAATTTAAAGTGTTTTCTGTCACTACTTGTTTAGCCTGCATTAATGCATTCAATGTAAGCTGCCCGATTAATCATTAAAAGATCGAGAACTCAACACCCACACAACATAAATTATAAATGATGGTGATTTGCATATGTTTATTAATCCCTTATATCGCTGCACTCAAATCTGTGTTTGAAAAACACAAAAATCAAGAAAGAGATAGAGTCTTTAGTCTTTTGAGTTAGTTATGAGGTTGTCGCCACTGTCATGGTTCAGGACTTGTAGAGCTGCGCATCGATGGAATTGCTCTTCAGTGTTTGGACTCTCAGCAGTGAATCTTAAACCACACTGAAGTGAACTGAACTGAACTTAAACTCTGAAAACTGGACTGACACTGTTTCAGTTTACTATAATCTTCTATGTGAAGCTGCTTTGACACAATCTACATTGTAAAAGCACTATAGAAATAGAGATGAATTGAATTGAATTAAATGAATGTCTGACTGGCCGGCTGACCAAACGACTGACCCACCCTCCTCCTTCCCTAAACCCAACCAATTTTATGGACTGACCTGCCCACCCACTTACTTCCCTAAACCCAACCAACGGTTTACAAAAGCCGTCCAGAAAAAGAAAAGCCATTGTCTAATTTTGACCATGTTTTCAGATTTTACCGCATTCTCACCCTGTTATTTTACTTGTTCGTTCTGTTTTTGTCTTACCTGATTTCTGGAACCGCTCTTCCTCGGACTCGAACCTCGTCATCGTGGTCAACTCCTCTCTGCATCTTAAGTCCGCCAACGTAACATGACGAGCTAATGGGACAAGATGGTTGCGGTGGGAAAACCCTCCACACGGAGATAAGCGGTCAGCTGTTAAGTGCGGAAAGGAATGACATCATAGCCTACCGCCCTGTAGCGTTCATTTAAAAAAATTAAATGAAGACAGTGTTTCCTCCAGGTTTTTTTTCCAGCTGTGGCGGCAGGCCTTTTGATCTACCAACTACCTATGGCTTTATTTAAAGGGCACCTATGGTGAAAAATCTACTTTTCAAGCTGTTTGGACAGACATATGTGTAGGTATAGTGTATAGAGCGTCATATTGGGGTGATATAAACACACCCAGTGCTTTTTTTTCAATTTAACAACATAAAAACGGTGGACCAATTGGAGCGGTTTTCAGACCGACCGCAACTTGACGTAGGAGTGCGGTCCCCCCGCCCACTGAATTGATTGACAGCTGCGTATTAACATGTCTCCGTAATAACTTGTATAATCATATCAACCAGACACAGGACCAGGACGTGCGCAAACTAAGCAACCGTAAATAAAAGGTCTGTTCAGTTTGCTAGGATCATCAATCATCATCAAATGTGATCAAGAGTGAGTTTTACAAGTTTAAAATGTTTTAAAACAGTGCATGTTTGTAATGAATTACAGCGATTTATTTTGAATTTACTTCATCAACACAGCCGCGTGTCAGAACAATTATAAAAGACGCTTCAATCCCGGTTTGTGGACGTTAAATCAGGTTTATTTTGTACATTAACATAACAGATACCCACACAGCAGTGGAGATTAACATGTATCCTGTCACATTTGCATGCAAAAACAGTGCAAAGCTAAATGTGCGCTGTGTATGTGTTTGTGTGTGCGTGAACGACATTGTGTGTGACTCATCCTTGCAACTCCACAACATGCATCAGATACTTATTGGTAAGATTCTTACTGTAGTTTTTCCTCACAAATGTTACGTGAGATCTTATTCCTTTGTGTTTGTCTGTTGTCTGACGCCAGGCACGTGGAAACGGTGGGCGTGAAGGACTAGCCTTAAAAGCGCAGTACACAAAAACCACTAACTGATGCTAAATGCTGAAAAAAAGAACCTTATAAAAGGTATAATAAAAAAATCTGATGGGTGTTTTGAGATGAAACTTTACAGACACATTCTGGAGACACAAAAGAGTTATATTAAATCTGGAAAAAGTGGTAACCTAGGTGCCCTTTAAATGACAAATGTTGTGATGCAGTATTACAAGTCGAGATCAGATTTATGTAATACTAGCATGCAGATCTTTTTGCTTGCGCGAGGATTTCCTCTCTTTGTGCACAAAACTTCTTGCACGCCTTTAAATATATACGCTGCTCAAGTGCAATTTAGCATGTTTGTCTAGTGAATATGTCTCCAACATTTATTAGATTGGCTATAGGAATATTTATGAATGTCTCCAATAGACCTACAGAGCGGCAATAATGCGTCCTGAAGTAAAGTGAAACGGCTATAAACTCCAGCAAGATAAAGTCTTTTTTTGTTGTATGCAAAGTCATAGATTTTTATTTATAAATAAATAATATATTTATGGAAACTTTGTTCATCATAACTAAATTCTACGTCATGTTTGCTGGCCTCACACATCACGCACCTGTCAGTCAGTCAGTCAGTCAGTCAGTCAGTCAGTCAGTCAGTATATCACCTTAAAGGTTTAACAAATACGCACAGCACTACTACGGTTACAGAAAAGTTTGCGCTGTTATAATACACTTACCTTTTAATACGTTTTGGTGCGATTATAACCCGCTATTTTTAAAAAATGCCAATGTTTTGAATGAGAAGCTGTAATGTAGCCATGGCGGGATAAATTTTGGTGTGGCGCCCCGCCATGGAAGAATGTACGTAATATTTCACTTACACTACCTGACAAAAGTCTTGTCGTCGATCCCAGTTGAGCAACAAATAATAACTTGACTTCAAGTTGATCATTTGGAAAAGTGTCAGAAGGTATATTTTTCAGATGAATCATCTGCAAATACTGCAGAAGACCTGCTAGAACATGGAGCCAAGATTCTCACAGATCAGTCAAGTTTGCTGAAGAAAAAAATCATGGTTTGGAGTTACATTCAGTATGGGGGCATGCGAGAGATCTGCAGAGTTGATGTCAACATCAACACCCTGAGTTATCAAGGCATTTGTGCCGCCCATTACATTACAAACCACAGGAGAGGGCAAATTCTCCAGCAGGATAGCGCTCCTTCTCATACTTCAGCCTCCACATCAAAGTTCCTGAAAAGCAAAGAAGGTCAAGGAGCTCCAGGATTGGCCAGCCCAGTCACCAGACATGAACATTATTGAGCATGTCTGGGGTAAGATAGAGGAGGCATTGAAGATGAATCCAAAGAATCTTGATGAACTCTGGGAGTCCTGCAAGAACGCTTTCTTTGCCGTTCCAGATGACTTTATTAATAAGTGATTTGAGTCATTCAGAGATGTATGGATGCAGTCCTCCAAGCTCATGATGGAGTCAGACACAATATTCATTCTGTTTCCACTGCAGCATGACTTTATATTCTATACTGGACATTATTTCTGTTCAGTGACGAGACTTTTGTCTAAGCAAAGTCAGACCTTACTGTCGTAATTAAATCATAAAAAATAAGTGCATGATCATATTTTATTTTGGTAAAATAAGCATAATCTAGAGGCCTTTGCCTTTCGTATAAGCCACTAGATGTCAAGTTATTATTTGATGTTCCTAAAACCACATGCATTATCAAACATCCACAAAAAAGGAGGATGAAAACTTGTTTTAGTGTCAACATTTCAGTGCTCAAAACTTTTTAGTGTATCTGGATTAATGTGACTGAGAATGAACATGCAAAGCACGAGTCTCGCCCTGCAGTTTCTCCCAATGGCGAATGCGGTGATCATTTGAGCTAATGCATGCATTAATAAATCCGCGTCTATGGATACTCTTGTGTCCCACCCAATCCTCGCTTTTTTCCATGGCACTTTGGAGACAGTAATTGAGGAAGGCGCCTGGCCACACTGCCTCCGGATCACATTGCCTCCATTAGCCACACTGATGAAGTTTTTTTTTTTCTTTATCACCCAAATGAAGGAGAGCATTTCCATACCACGAACCCAATGTCCTGTGGTGCGCTGTTTCAGCCCCGGCTCTCCTAATGGGACTCTATGAGTGCACTAGCTTACCTTCAGCAAATCTGCATTCAGAACAGTGACTTGCCAATTTGCTTGCTGCTCACTCATGCTAATGACGCTCTGAAGAGACGCAGGCCAACGGGGAAATGCAGATCCCGCTGCTTCCAGAGTTGCTGAATATCAATACTCAGCCAAAGGTGCGTCTTTTTAAAATAGTGGAAATACTGCGCAGAGTTGAAGAACTTGTGGTGTTTATGTTGTGTTACAGTATGTAGTCTGACGCACTGCTTAATTTGTAAATGAATAATTTCCGGAACAAAACCACAAAGTGAAGTTTATTTATAAACTAATTTCGAGAGGAGCACGTGATTATGATTGAACACGGCTGGTCCCGCTTTAACTAATGCATGATTCACCAATCAGACGATTCCTAACTCACTATAAATAACCTTACTTACTAAAGTTATCTTCGCATTAAAGAATCCCCCCTTTCATCTTTACTCCTCCACCTTTCCTCCTATATGGTGGCATAGTGGCCCAGTGGTTAGCACTGTTGCCTCACAGCAAGAATGTCACTGGTTCAAATCCTTAACAGGCCAGCTCTCAAGTGTCATAAGTGAATTATCAATCTAAATTAAGAATATAGTCAAACTTTTAACCAGAGTATATCAGAGACAGCAGTTTTCGAGACCTACTTGAGTTTAAACTCCCCTCTCGCCCTGCAAACGGGAGGGAGCCCCGGGCTCAAGGATCTTATGAGCTCAGGGCTCTCTCCCGGGACAGCATGCCAAACAAGCTTTATAAGCAATCATCAGCTAAGTGTGAACTCTTGAAATAAAAGTTATTGTGATCGACGTCCACCACACAATTTCAGTTTTCCCGGAACATGACGTCATTGGATGGTGAAAAACAGCATCAAATTTCTGAACTAACACCACTGACATCCAGCTCACTTCCAAGTGAAAAATAAAAGATAATTAAATCATAAACGCACTCTGCCTAATCTTCATGAAGTCCACAGTTACCTCTTCTGTCACGTTTTCTTGATTCTGATCCAGGGATGCAGTTCCATCTTCTCGAGATCTCGTTTGATCAGGCTTATTATCAGATTTTCTCGTGGTTTAAACAAATTAAAATATGCTTGACTGCCTCTTTGACGTTTAAAAAAAATACAAATAGTATTTAGGTATAGGCCACTATGCCATTATTTATTTCCGCTGATCACGAAAAAAGAATAATCACCAACGAGAGTGATTGTACACGTAAGAAAGATGATTGGTTGAAAATATTGTTGAGGACCAATAGTTTACCATCACTTTTGTTTTAACGTGGTGACTACTGTCATGTGTGTGTGCACGAATCCATGCAGGCATCCGGGAGTCTCTATGCATTTGTGGGAGACCCCTGGAACTCCTGGGAGACTATGGATGTCTGCATCTGTATATATTTTAGCTGCTGTGACGCGAGCGCAGAACAGAAATGACATACTGTTGTGTAAATAAGATATTACATACGGCTATTTATTCTTAGTTCCTTATTTATCAGGGGTCATCACAGCGGAATGAACCGCCAATTATTCCAGCATATGTTTTACGTAGCGGATGCCCTTCCAGCTGCAACCCACTGGGAAACATCCATACACTCTCATTCACACACACTCTCACCAACTACGGACAATTTAGTTAATCAATTCCCTTATATCGCATGTGTTTGAACTGTTGGGGGAAACCGGAGCACCCGGAGGAAACACATGCCAACACTGGAAGAACATGCAAACTTCTTGTAAGGCGACAGTGCTAACCACTAAGCCACTGTGCCCTTTTTCAGTGCTTCTACTAGAGAAATAGTAATAAAAAGTTTGCTATTTTGAACATATCTGTTTCTGCCGTCTCCCTCTGATTCACTCCATTGGTTGAGTCAGTCATCATGCTGTAATTGTGCACATTAAACTGAGAAAGCAGTTTGTACATTCGTCATTGCACAGAAACAAGGACATAAACACCACCATCATAATCTAATTATTCTCAGAAGGTCACGCTTGTTGTTGAATGCAACAAAGAAAACACACTGTCATCTCAGTTGTTTTTTCTTAGTCACATAAAGGAACAGGGGGCAGATCTCCCAGAATGCACCCGTGCAGGAGGTAAAGTTACCATGATTCTCAGCGGTATTCATTACTGTGGCCTGCCGTGGGGACAAGCTTCCCATGTGCTCAGCCATCTGTAAATTCCCTTGGCTATTTCATGACAGAAGTCTCAAAAAACCCTTGAAAATATTAGCAGAGTCCCACATGGATTTTCACCTTGCACTTTTATTGTTTTCCAATGATTTTTCACTGGTTTTCATTATTGAAATTAGACTCTAGTGATTCACTTATGTGCAACAGATGTCTTATTTTGTAACACTGTGCCCTGAAAAAGATTTGGAGACCTTAGCTGCAATGACACATGAGCAAATTAGACAAGTCAAATGTCAAAGCTAATTGTAATTAAAAGAAAGACATGTGGATATAGCTTAAAACACACACAGCTGATACTAAAATAGATCAGGGATATCTTTATGCTTCATGCAATTACAATAAATCAACATTTCTGTAGAAAAATCTATACAAATGCTATGTTTAAATTCATTCATTCATTCATTTTCTTTTCGGCTTAGTCCCTTTGATAACCTGGGGTCGCCACAGCGGAATGAACCGCCAACTTATACAGCACATGTTTTACGCAGCGGATGCCCTTCCAGCTGCCAACTATCACTAGGAAACATCCATACACTCTCATTCACACCCATACACTATGGACAATTTAGCTTAGCCAATCCACCTATAGCACGTCTTTGAACTGTGAGGGAAATCAGAGCACCTGGAGGAAACCCACACGATCACGGGGATAACATACAAACTCCACACAGAAATGTCAACTGACCCAGCCGAGGCTCGAACCAGCGTCCTTTTTGCTGTGAGGCGAGCGTGCTACCCACTGCGCCACCGTGATGCCCCATATGTGAAACAAAAATAACAATTTATTAAACGATGATATTAAACTGTATCAAAATGAACACTCAAAATGAGTGTTGCCTGAATAATTATAACAAAACAATCTAACTAAACCCCAACCCATAAAACTAACTAACCAAAGAAAAATGTAGAAACAAAACCATAATCTTCAGCGTATGCGATGCTTAACTAAACTACTTGAACTATTCAAAACATTATTACAGATGTGGCAAGTCCTCTATAAACTAACTAACTAACTAACTAACACAAAAGATGATTCTAATCAGAATAGTTTACATGTCTGTACTGCACTTCAATAATGCGACTAAAATCAACATACTCCACATGTCTTAATGCGATTTCTGCTTAGTTCGATAATGACCTTAATGGGATTAAATTTATCAAAAATCGATGTTTACATGGTAGACTCTTAATCGTATTGAAATCGGATTATTGGTGTCCATATAAACATACTCAGGGCATCCGCTGCATAAAACATATGCTGGATAAGTTGGCTGTTCATTCCGCTGTGGCGACCCCAGATTAATAAAGGGACTAAGCCGAAAAGAAAATGAATGAATGAATGAATGAATGTATAAACATACTCACTGTTAGCAATTAGCAAAACAAAAGCTTATCTGATAATCCAATTATCATATATCATTCAAAGATTCAAAGATCATTCAACTGCCTAATAAACTGGTAAATTGAGCTACAAAAGCTTATCTGAACAATAAAACACTTAAATGAGAGACAAACTAAACAACAAAAATAATACGAACTAGGGCTGTGCAATATTATTGATACATCTAACTATTGCGATAATTTATTTTACAATAGTGTATCAATAGTCCAACCTCAAGTATCGATTCAAGTTGTGCCAAATGACCTCCTCCTCCGCTCCTGTAGATGTCGCTAACTCGCAATCAACAAAACGCCAAGTAGTACGGCATCAGAAGTAAGCAAGAGTGAGCATGGCATAAAATATAAAGGTGCCTCCAGCTTTTAGAGCTGACGTGTGGCTTCACTTTGGCTTTAACGCAGACACATAGCCACACACACACACACACACACACACACACACACACACACACACACTGTCATGCGCTCGTCTGAGCTCCAGAGAACAGTGTACGGACTCTATATTTTATATAGTCATTGGTACGGACAGTTTATCAAGGCTGTACCGCTGAATCGCGTCTCACTATAAGTTAGTTGTTAAACGTGATATTTAATTGATCTTGTCTCTATCTAACGACTCTTCTGTCTTCTGATTCTCTCAGGTAACGTGTCACTGCTTCAGTCTTTCGCTTTCACGCTTGTAATAAGTAATTTTAGTGAAAACCTCAGATACTGTTGGTTAGTTCCTGTTGGTTGTGCAGCTTTTTTACCAAGTGTGTGGACGCCATAACGGCACGGTTCACTCTGCCTAGTCATGCCAGAGTCCCACGGAAAAAAGTGATTGACAGGTGAGTAATTTGTGTGTAACTTATCTTTATTTATTTATTTATTTATGATTTGGTTATGAGTAAAACAAAGGCCATGCGGGTCAGGTAGTTGAAAAGGTAGGCTACAAATAATTAATTAGTTATGAATTTATTAATTATTCATAAATAATTAGTTCACCTCCCCCTATGACGACGATGCCCTGGTCCATCGCCATGTTTCACATTAGACATCGTATGATGCTAAATTGGTCAACATAGCCCAACCCTAAACGCTATACCAGGGAGTACTGAATTAGACAAAAAATAAATGCCATTTGTAAGCTTTGCAATATACATAGTTCTCTGTTTAATCACACGGTGCAGTTTTAGTGAATTGGAATGGATGGAAAATAAATTGGAATTAAAATTTTTAATCTGCCGACTTTATCAAGTTGTCAATATAATGTGACACACATACTAATACAAACTATTGCAATATATCACAATATTTATTGTATCGCAATATATCACTGTATATTGTATCGTGACTCATGTACCGTGATATGTATTGTATCGTGAGGCCCTTGCCAATACACAGCCCTAATATGAACACAAAATAACTGCCTTCTCTGCCAATGGTCACACACCTGGGGCAAGACAGGAAACAAAGCAGGGAAAAGGGAGAGAAAGCGAAACAGAAAACAAGCACAAAACATACATTGAACATAACAATGCTCATCAGTCAATTAGAATCAAGCATTTAATACAGGATTGGAGTCCAGTATATAAT
This sequence comes from Danio tinwini, assembly GCA_903798205.1. Classification (NCBI taxonomy): domain Eukaryota; kingdom Metazoa; phylum Chordata; class Actinopteri; order Cypriniformes; family Danionidae; genus Danio; species Danio tinwini. Next base: position 2,362,657 of record CAIGQZ010032237.1, on the reverse strand, counting down.
TAACCTACCCTCGCTTGTCGTTTCATACTTTAAAGAGTCTGTCGGTCATTGCGCCTAAACAAAAGCGTTGTAGATTTATTGTACTTCACTTTTTCCAAATTTTTTTTATGTTACAGCCTTATTCCAAAATGGATTAAATTCCTTTATTTCCTCAACATTCTACACACAATCCCCCATAATGCCAATGTGAAAAAATAGTTTTTGAAATTGTTGCCAATTTAATTAAAATAAAAAAGCTGAAAAAAATCACATGTACATCAGTATTCACAGCCTTTGCCGTGAAGCTCTAAATTGAGCTCAGGTACATTCTGTTTCCGCTGATCATTCTTGAGATGTTTCAGCATTCTGAATTGGAGTTCACCTGTGGTCAATTCAGTTGATTGGACATGGTTTGAAAAGGCATACACCTGTCTATATAAGGGCCCAGGGTTGACAGTGCATGTCAAAGCACAAACCAAGCATAAAGTCAAAGGAATTGTCTATAGACCTCTGAGACAGGATTGTCTCGAGGCACAAGGCTGGGGAAGGTTACAGAAACATTTCTGCTGCTCTGAAAGTTCCAATGAGCACTGCGGCCTTCATCATCTGTAAGTGGAAGATGATTGGAACGACCAGGACTCTTCCTAGAGCTGGCCGGCCATCTAAGCTGAGTGATTGAGGCAGAAGGACCTTAGTCAGGGAGGATGGTCACTCTGTCAGAGCTCCAGCGTTCATCTGTGGAACCTTATAGAAGGACAACCATCTGTGTAGCAATCCACCAATCAGGCTTGTATGGTATAGTGGCCAGACGGAAGCCACTCCTTAGTATTGGAATTTGCCAAAAGGCATCTGAAGGACTCTCAGACCATAAGAAGCTGAACTCTCTGGTCTGATGAGACTAAAATTAAACTCTTTGGAGTGAGTGCCAGACTTTACATTTGGAGAAAACCTGAATTCTTACAGTGAAGCATGGTGGTGGCAGCATCATGCTGTGGGGATGTTTTTCAGCAGCAGGAATGGGAAGACTAGTCAGGGTAAAAGGAAAGATGAATGCAGCAATGTACAGAGACATCCTGAATTAAAAACCTACTTCAGAGTGCTCTTGACCTCAGACTGGGGCGACGGTTCATCTTCCAGCAGGACAATGACCCAAAAAACACAGCCAAAATTTCAATGGAGTGGCTTCACAACAACTCGGTGAATGTCCTTGAAAGGCCCAGCCAGAGCCCAGACCTAAATCCTAATTAACATCTCTGGAGAGATCTGAAAATAGCTGTATACAGTCGCTTCCCACACAACCTGATAGAGCTTGAGAGGTACATCAAATAGGAATGGACAAAAATTCCCAAAGACAGGTGTGTCAAGCTTGTGGCATCTTATTCGAAAAGACTTGAGGCTGTAATTGCTGCCAAAGGTGCATCAACAAAGTATTGAGCAAAGGCTGTGAATACTGATGTGATTTTTCAGCTTTTTCATTTTTAATAAATTTGCAACAATTTCAAAAACTCTTTTTTCACATTGTCATTATGGGTGATTGTGTGTAGAATGTTCAGGAAATAAATGAATTTATTCAGTTTTGAAATAAGGCTGTAACATAAAAAAATGTGGAAAAAGTCAAGCGCTATGAATACTTTCCGGATGCACTGTAGATGAACATGTCGTGTATCAGTGTTTTCAAGCAAAAAGACACAGATGCCGCTCCGAAAATAAAAATAATTAATTGGAATTACATTTTTTTTTACGTAAGAAGTTGCAAACAATGTATATGAATGTAAACAAACAAATACAATTTAGTAATGTTCAGCTTAATTAGTTTGTTTAAATTCAGCCCAAATTAATTGTTTGCAACCACTTACCTTAAAAAAAAGTAGTAAATCCAATTAATATTTTTTGTCAGTGTAGTATATGAATAATCTACACTTTTGCCTGCTGTTTGATACTCGAAAGAGTCTTTCAGTCATTGCGCCTAAACAGAAGCTACATTTATTGTACACCCTCCTGCCATAGACGAACATGCCACGCGTCAGTGTTTTCAAGCAGAAAGACACAGATGCTGTAGTTGTTCTGCTGCAGTGCTGAAGATGATGCTTCCGACTGAAGGGTCATTTATCAGCCCAGATCAGAGCTTCAGGACGGGGCCACCTGAGCCTCCGGAGCCATACAGTGTGTGCGGTCGGCGCTCTGGCAGAGATGGATGCGTTTCGGAAAGCTGAACCTCGGCTAATTCTATGACTAATCAACGTCTTGGCCTGCCCAGACCAGTGTTTTCACACCCGCCGCAATCACACAGTCAATAACCACTCGCTCCAAATGAATCACCTTCACCGCCATTGATCCACTGTCACATTCATTTACACAAATCGCTAGTTGCGAGTATCTGCTTGTCAGTGTTCGCTAGATAGTGCTTTTGGAACAAAATTGTTGTATTGTTGGGCTGTTTGATACACATCTGTGTTGCTGCAATACGTGAGGAGTTTGCTTTATATCAAAGTGCTGAATTGATATGCAAATCTAGTGCACATTGCGAAAGTAAACCATTTATAATGCTTGATTATAATGCATCTCTCATATCTGCTTGTTTATTAATCGCATTCACAGAGTGGCTTGCATTGCACTGAACGAAATAAGGTGTAGGATTTACCTTTAAACAGCTAGTAAACGAAAACATTTTTATAAAAGAACTTCTGAATTCTTACAGAAGATTATCTGGTAATATAGTGTTATTTATACCTTGTTCATAAAAGGTTGTGAGTTTTGATTCTTTTGCATTTTTTCGTAGGCTGTAAAGTCAAATGAAGGAACTGAAATCATCTGGCGAGCTGTAATGCAGTCAAATTCTTTCTGTAACTACCTTTGCTGTGTGTTTCTCTGAAAATAATTGCACACCTCAGGGGTGTCAGATTCAGCTCCTGGAGGGTCACTGTCCTGTAGAGTTCAATCACACACACCGGAACAAGCTAATCAATGTCTTGAGGATTACTAGAAACTTTCAACCAGGTGTTGTAGTCAGTTTGAGCTGAACTGCATGAAAGCTAGTGTTCGTCAGCCAATCAGAATCAGGCATTCCGCAGCACCAGAGTGTAAGTTTGTTATAATGATGCGAGTTATAATGATGCGAGTTGGTGTTCTTCATTTCTACTGTAAGTTACTAGTAGTTGTTTCTTTTAAAATAGTTTGATCTTGCCACGAAAATATACATATGCACAGGTATGGCAATATAAACAGTATATCTGAACTGCATGTGTAATTCTACCTGCTGATCATCATCATCATCATTTTTATCAATGTCAGTAGTCATCCATAGTGTTTTTGTGCGTTTCTTTTAAAAGTGCACTGTTAAGAATTTCCTATATAGTATACAGTAACTTGTTTGGCATGCTCTCCCGGGAGAGAGCCCTGAGCTTATGAGATCCTCGAGCCCTGGGCTCCCTCCCGTTTGCAGGGCGAGAGGGGAGTTTGAGCTCAGGTAGATCTCGACGAACTCCCCCGGCTTATTTTAGCTAAATGATGGATATGGATGACTGAGGAGAGGTGTACTTGCTAAGAGCTTGACTATGGTATCAATTTTGTGTGTTCAATTTACTTAGGGTGCGTGTTATTTGGACTGTGGGAGGAAACTGGGGAAGCAGGGGAAAACCCACGTGAGCACAGGGAGAAATAAAAGCTTTAGCGATAGTTCTGCCAGGAAGACTGAGATGTCACGTCATTCATAATAATTATCTCGTCAGCCTATAACAACTAAGCAAGCTATATATAAGCCCATCTCAACAATCTGTTTCGCTGTACTCAGGTGACGATGCGGAAGTTTCCCTCCATCCTCCTCCCCACCACCACCACCAGGTTGGCCTCGTCTCCACTCAGGGGGTTGGCTTCGCCCTGCCTTCATCTTCAGGCAGGATCTGCCAGCTCATCCAGATTTCCGTACCATAGACGAGGCTTACGGCAAAGGACTTTATGAAAGGATCGTAACGAACTTACACTTATGCAAACAATTCACAATAAATGTTCAAATGTTGATCTGCCTCCTGAAAAGTCTTTCTGGTAGAACTCTGGTTATTTAAAGTGAGTTAGGAATCATCTGATTGGATAATCGATCATTAGCTGATGCTGGAACAATCACAAGCATGTGATCCTCTCGAAATTTGTTTCTACATAAACTTCACTTATAGTGAAAATCGTTAAATGCATTACAATCTTAAATTACCGAAACCAGGATTAAAATTGATACAATGTTTATTTTTGTTCTTGGTGCGGTTAGTTTTTACACGGCAAAGTTTCTAAACGGACCAACATAGTTAAACAAGTCACGTGCAGTTTCAGGGGTAATTTTCAAGTCCCACAGATTCTGCTCAGCTGTCATGTCGTTATTTTAATTTATGATAAGCAATAAGACATTATAAGTGACATTAAGTGCACTTTAATTTTCACACCCACAGACAACGTCACCAAATATAAATCAAACAGGTCAGACTTTCTCATACAGCCTCATTTCAGTTGTCAAGTTGCGTAAAAATCTATCTATTTGATCAATCAATACTGTATAAAAAAATGTTGGCCAGAATTATGCATTATAGGCTTAAATTGTAGAGAGAAATAACAGATGAACCGAGAAAACAGTCAGATCATGAAGCAGATCAATGTGGATTGATCTTTTGAGGTGTCAGTGCAGAAATAAATAAGTCAATAGGCCTAATACAACATATTATACCATTATCAGATGGTAATTTTGGTCAATTTTCCTAACAGATAAACAGCATTTCAGCATGCTTTCACTTTCATATTCGACATGAAACACACATTTGCCAGTAGGAATGATGACATCCCATCCTACTCATCATATATTCTCATACTGTATATGGCAATTATATAGACATAATACACTGTGATATAGCCTGGTTCGTTAGTTTGTTGGATCATTTTGCTTTCTGACTACAGTCGATCCACTCCAAAGTTCATTTTTAATCGAGCCGAGACCACCTCATTCAGGTGGATATGTGATTTCGGACTGATTGATTTGGAGTGGATCTGAGCGTGATTGAGGGATTCACATATGCTAAAGTAACGACACTAACTAGGCAAACAGGACAGGTTCTGAAACAGATGTCTAGGTGTGAAAGCACCCTTAGATTCTTTTTAAGGACTTTAATAAATAAAGTTACTTTTGTGTTCTCACCTATGTTGGGCTTGTTTGTAATAATGCACTGAAATAAATTTTTTGATTGATGCTAATTAAAGAAAACAAAACAAACGATGGCAGATTTTGATACAAATATTGGTTAGTTGAATGCAGTAAAATGTACACTGCAAGGTTTCCGCTACATTCATTCTTCCATGGCCAATCTAATAAATGTTGGAGACTTACTCACTACATAAACGCGCTAAATTGCACAGCAGCGTTTATTTGAGCGCGCAAAAGAAAATCTGCACTTGAGCAGAGTAGCTATTTCAGGACATGCAAGAAGTTTTGTGCACGAGCAGAGGAAATCGGCGAGCAAGCAAAGAGATTTGCATGCTCGTATTACATAAATGTGATCTTGAATTGTAATACTGAGCTCACGACATTTGTCATTGAAATAACGTCTTAGGTAATTGGTAGATCTCTGTAAAAGGCCTGCCGCCACAGCTGGAAAAAAATCCTAGAGGATAACACTGCACTGTATTAAATGTGATAATCTGAGATGCTTTGAAAACTGAAATAGTATTTTCTTGCAATGCATCAGTAATATACAGCGGGATAAATAAGTATTGAACATGTCATGTTTTTTCCTGGGAATGATATTTCCAAAGGAGCTGCTGACATGGAATTGAAGCAGATTTTTGGTAATAAAAAAAAAAAAAAAACAGTACAAACATAAAAATAAAACAAAACAAATATAAAAATGTTCTGTGTAATAACAATGAAATGACAGGAGGAGAAAGTGATGAACTACTGAAATGTATTTAATACTTTATATAAAAGGCTTTAAACTTGCTGTATGCAAGTTTTTGACTCTTCTAAAGCATAAAAATACCATAATGTGTGCACAGATATTTAAGAAACATCCCAAGTGAACATACTTGTTTAACTGAAAAACAATGCTGAAGTCAGATATTTTGCTTTGAAAATGGTTTTACCGTGCCAAAACGCTGTCTTTGTTTAGGTAAATTTAACCTGCACAATGCCAGTTTAGCCAATTACTTTTCAGCACCCCGGGTTGCCTTGTTGGAAAACAGCGTATTTAATTCATTCATTCAGAAAGACTCTAAGTGTCAAGGTTGTGGATCGGGAAAAGGAGCGAGGACTCAATTGCAGGGAAAATGGGTATTTATTAATAATAAAATAAAACAAACATCAAAATAAACTATCCCGAGGGGGAAAAACTTAACAAAACATACAAAGACTTCACAGGGCAGGCTGGCAGGAATCAGGACAGGACAAGGCTACACATGACAGGACAAGGAGAATCGATGACGAACTGGCACAGGACAGCAGACATGAGGAGATTTTAAGCAGAAGTAAATTAACACAAACAGGTGAACATAATAAACTAATAATAGGTTAACAAGGAGGGTAGGGCTAGACAATAGACGGGAGAGCACATGACAAAGACAAGCCATGTGCTCACATAAAACTAGAACACGCAGCCAATGAGAGAACTCATTAACTGCGTGTTCATGACAACACAAGCACGCAGTGCATGTAAACAAGCACCACGTGCTAAACACAACATCAACAGAAGACTAAACATGAGACACGAGCACACGATAGATGAAAACATCTTACCGTGAGCTCACACATAAGCAACGCGCATGTTTCATCTCAGCGCCAACCGAAACCAAAACCAACCAGACTGAGACGCTGAGAATGAAACAGCGTGATGCCGACAGAACAAAACACAAACAAGAGTACGAGAGCGCGCACGTCACAAGCACATGCAGACCACGCGCATCCGCATCAAACGGGAGCGCGCACAGTCTGCACGCACTCATGACGGCGCGCAGACAATGACAAAACACAAGTGCCCGACCCGAGAAAACTCGAGCCGAGCACAACAGGGCATGACAAGACAGAGCTAGTGTCAGGACTCTGCCACCAAAACAAGAATTTACAAGACCCGAGTGGCAGAACCCTGACACTAAGAGCATGCCTCCATGACCAAAATAGCGATAAATAATCATAAATTGCAATAAATGCCATGTAAAATGGCATTCAAACTCACATTGTTCTCATTTAGCGCTGAATAAAGCACATGAGGTTTACCTGAGGTGATCACTGTCATAGGTTTCACATGTTCAGCTGTGAGAAATAGAAGCCGTTTCTAATATATTAATTTGAGGTGTTGGTTAGAACCAAAACTCCTTTTAATATGGAAAATATCCCCTCTATCGCGCGTCATTGCTTTTATTTAGAACACAGTTTAAATCACTCGCTCCTGTACTCAATCTGGCAACCCGCGCTTGCATTTGTTTTGATCCAGGAGTGCAATACCTAGTTCAACCACCGGGTGTCAAACGTACATACTGCACCTTTAAAAGCAGCTTAAAGACACCTCTCATATGGAGAATGAAGTCACATGCATTGCTCAGGTGTGAGTTTCTCACAGAATTCAACAGAGTGTCAAAATCCTGACGGTTCTGTGGGTCAAATCTGAGCTTTATTTGTATTTTCTATTGGATTGGGGTCAGGTGATTGGCTGGACCATTCTGCAGCTTGATTTTCTTTCTCTGAAAGCATCTGAAAGTTTCCTTGGCTGTGTTTTGGATCATTGTCTTGTTGAAATGTCTAATGCTAATGTAGATGTTAGACTGAAGCAGCTGATATTCATTTACACTGAGGAAGGGCAGAGAGTTGCTGTGAAACTACTGAGAGATTTCAGCTGCTGTCTGGGCTTTCACTGCCAGAATACACCTTCCTTTCTTTATGTGTTCAATACTTTTTTCCCTGCGTCATTTCATTTTATTACACAGAACTTTATTTGTAAACTAATTAATATGTTTTTTTTTTCATATATGGATTTCTTTGGTTGTTATCAACATCTGGGGACAATTTTAAGTCAACTGCACCTTTAGAGATATGTTTTCTGAGAAAAATAGTGACGTGTTCAATACTTATTTTCCCCGCTATATGCTTAATTTTTTTTTACTTGTCACGAAAAGGTCTAATTTGTTAACATTAGTTCATGCATTCAGCATGGGCAATAAAATATATAGTATTATAGCGATAATTAACCTTTGTTAATGTTAATAAATAAAAGCACAACTGCTCATATGAGTTCACAATAATACATTATTAATATAAACCAATTTACTTTTGATTTTACAAGTGTATATGAGCAAACACATTAGCATAAGATTAATAATAAATGCAATAGTAATATTATACAAATAACAAATCATTGTAAAGTGTTACCAGTCGTTTGACAATCACATTTGCAATGCGTCTGTGTGTGAGAAGTTTGGCCTGTTAATCCAAAGGGAGCTTTCAAGGTCTTTTCCATTTTGTATGTGATATTACAATGTCTTCTGACTGCCTGGTGTTTAATCATGAGCAATAATAGCAGACTCCATTATCTTAAATGATGATATGCCGCAGTCGTACATCATTAACGGGTAGCGTGTAGGAATAAACAAACATAAGGCCCGAGACTGACTCTAGCTGTAATTTGCATGCCGTGGGTCTCTTCTCCGCATTAGCAATGAATTACATTGTGTGTTCGCTCAGATCACTTGTGTTTCTGAATACAAACAATGCCATCTCTTGCAGCTCTGTAATTGAGAACAGGCACAACATCTTACACAGTATTTTTCCAACAAATAAGCTGCACTGATGAACTTGTGCAGAGTTTTTCCTGTTAAAGACTGTTTTAGTTCTCTTTGGATGATGTTCCCCTTTAAATACTTTCATTATTTTAATTTATTTGCATTTGCCTATGCACTCACCGGCCACTTTATTAGGTACACCTGTCCAACTGCTCGTTGACGCAAATTACTAATCAGCCAATCACATGGCAGCAACTCAATGCATTTAGGCATGCAGACATGGTCAAGATGATCTGCTGCAGTTCAGACCGAGCATCAGAATCGGGAAGAAAGGTGATTTAAGTGACTTTGAACGTGGCATGGTTGTTGGTGCCAAACGGGCTGGTCTGAGTATTTCAGAAACTGCTGAACTACTGGGATATTGATCAACAAGACATTTGCGCTCACAGAACTGCCACTCACTGGATATTTTGTCTTTTTCAGACCATTCTCTGTAAACCCTAGAGATGGTTGTGCGTGGAAATCCCAGTAGATCAGCAGTTTCTGAAATACTCCGACCAGCCTGTCTGGCACTAACAACCATGCCACCATCCACTTTTCAGACATGATTAGACATTTTTAAACAGTTTTCTATTTTCTGATATATATATATATATATATATATATATATACAGTTAAAGGAAAATTATTAGCCCTCCTGTGAATATTATTTTTTTAAGCTATTTTAGGTTCAATATCATTAGCCTCCGTTCAAGAGTTTACACTTATTGCCTGATAATAATAGCATGTTTGGCATGCTGTCCCGGGAGAGAACCCTGTGCTCTGAGACAAATTGAGGCCAGGGCTCCCGCCTTGTCAATGAGCATGTAAGGGGGGTACGAGATCAGGTAGTTCTCGAGAGCTCCCCCTGTAAAGGAGGAAAGGGGGAGATGGGGTGGATGGGGGTAAACAAAGATAAGGGAGTAGTTTTAGTCAGGCTACTTATAGTGAGTTTGGATTAATCTGATTGACTAACTAATGATTATAGATGAGAGACCAGCCGCAATCAATATTATCACGTTGAAATTAGAAATTAGTTTGTGAAACTTCACTTAAAATAAATAATTTTTTTGATTGGCTACAGAAAAAAACGCTGTTGTTTAATGAATTGCCTATTGAACCGTATTAGTTAGGCCTTTAAATTGTACTTTAAGCTGAATAATATTTCGCAAAATGTTATCATGGCAAAGACAAATAACAAATCTATTATTAGCAATCAGTAAACAAAACTACTGTATTGTGTTTAAAAATGTGTTGAAATAATCTTTCTATTAAAAAAGACTTACATAAAAAAGAAATAATGTCAATTTTATGTATATTGCACTATTAAAGGTTCAGGACATGCTGTAAAAAATGCAGGCTTCCACATAATTCATTCATGTTGTCCTAACACAAATCGATTAAGTTTTCCCAATGAAATCTCAAGAATTGTGTTGTTTCAGCTCATTTTAAATAAGTAGTTTGAATAAGTAAAAAATAATTTTTTGAGTGCATCTTGGAGTACTTTTTTTGAGATTTTAACAGAACTGTGTGTGTTGAGCATCAGTTAAGACAGTGTAAGCACCTGTCAGCTTTAACTGTGGGGACAACTGGATAATTTGGAGCTTTTGTCAGCTAATTTCATCTTCCAGGTTTAAAATAATTTTTAGGGTAAGATCAAAATCGGTGATGTAGCGCGAATCGGTAAGTGGAGTGATGACGCATCAGTTTCTCCTTATTATTCATATCAGAGTTTTCTTGTCCTATGAGAAGACCCTGCTTCTTAATTATTCATGAGAGCACATGCTTTCCGAAGGCAAGGCAGCCCTGCCAAGCTGTGAGACCCAAGCTGTAAGACCGCGTCTGCGTAGCACAGGTCGTATGTGTTTGTTTCCTTGATCCCTGGGGTTTGTTGCATGTTTTTCCCTGCGAATCTGATAGAGCAAAGCTTTTGGTTTGCGGCAAGCATTTTTGTTGAGTGAGCTGTACGAGAATTGGAGAATGGCAGGCTTTGTTTTTTTATCATTACAATTCGGACACATCGCCTATATCCATGCTACTGTGTTTACACATGTTTAAAATCCTTCAGATGACCGGCAGGGCTAATGGTTGGAATAGACAAAACAAGAGTCCTGCTGCACTGCTATCCACTGTGTCTGCATTCAGACCCGGGGATTGAGGAGGAGAGAAGTCCTCCTCATTTATAATGTTTATATAAACGTGACTATCTTTATTATGATACAACAAATTGTGGTTATGTATATATGAAATTATGATTAACAAATGTAGCATTATTTCTTTGTAGCATTTTAGCTTTGTAAACTATGAAATCATGCGTCTCACGGTTTGTGTCTCATTTTGTGAGCCAACTGACAGCAGTTGTTCGCTCCTGTCTTTTTCCCCACTCTGCCGGCCACGCCCACTCCTCCCTCTGCTCGCAGAGCTCCACGCCCATCTCAGAGCATTTTTTGAAAACATTCTGAGGTAGACTTGAACCAAAAGAGGGGGGTTTCATGGCCCTTTAAACACAACCAAAGGTTTACCAATGTGCTGCACAATACAAATCACAAAAAGTAGGATATAAAATGACAGCTAAAACAAACAATTCTCAAAATGGCAAATCAAAAAGTTACGTTTTCAACTAGGGCTGCACGATATTGTAAAAATCTGATAATGCGATGTTTTATTTTTGCGATAAATATTGCGATATGATGAATATCTCGGTGTTTTCTGGGGAGTCTAACATTATTCAGGTACAGTAATAACAATGAAAGAAATGATTTTCTTACTTTGCATTGTCTCGTTTCTAGTCCAAATATATAAAAAAATAGATCAAGAAAAAATATTGTATTATTTTCACATTCTAAAGAAATAACTCAAAATTAAGAGTTTTTCCTTAAAATGAGCAAAATGATCTGCCTTTAAGGGTAAGTAATATAATCTTGTTTCCACTTCGAAATGTAGATATTTGGACTAAACAATATAAAAAATCTTAGTGTATGAGTAATAAAATACAAATAGTCTTTGTTGCAAACTCCAAACATCATTTTTCTTGTGCCTTAATGTTTTATACACTCTTGAAATGCTCAGTCACAGGCCTAAAAAACACGCAAATGACAAACCTTCAGTCTATTATGCTTAAACTTAGCAGTTTCGCTACAAATTACGTGTTCTGGAGCTTCTTGTCAGCTATAATTCAGAGAGGGCATTGCATATCTTGCGATGTGACTATTGCAGATGCGTACATTTCGATATTGATGCTGAAGCAATACATTGTGCAGCCCTATTGTCAACCTTTAAAACAGACAGAGATGATATAGATCTAACACAGACGGGCAGAGCATTCAAATAAAACAAAAAACACAGGTCTCTGAGATTTTTATTTATATTTTTATATATATTTATCTAGGACTCTATATAATCCTAGTTTCTAAGCTGTTTTATGTGGCTGTAAACTCAAAGCTTTCTCATTTATTAATTTATTTTTTGGTCTGCTAATATGTTTAATAAATAAAGGTTTAAACCCCAGATGCCTTTTACCCTTGAACCCCTGTTCAACCGCAAAGGCTGTAAACTTTGACAAACAGCTGAAATGAAAACTCTGGAGAACAATCGACTCCTGCTTTATGCCGATATGCCTCATGTGTTTCTGCCACCTGTAAATGGTGCCGTCAGCAGTGCAGGGAGATGGCAGCGTGACTGAGGGCTTTAGCCATATGGAGGAGTGTTAAAGAAACCCTCAAAAGGTCTCTGTTCGGCTGCTCACTGCACTTTTCTGTGCACAAGCCTTCTTTGCCAAATCGCCAAACAGCTTCACTTACAATCTGCAGAGTCCACTCGCACTTTACACAAATATGCTTTAGAAATGAGCCAAAACGGGCAGTGGACACTTTTCACAGGACTGCAATGACACGTTTAATGGTCATCAGCATCTTAAATCCTTGAAAGTTTTTAATATTTAGATAAAAAACAACTTTAAAATGTTGATAATGCCTTCAAAATGTTTTCAAAACCTAAAATATTTGCAATAGGTCATTCATTTATTCATTCATTTTTCTTCGGCTTCTCTATTTCTGGGGTCATCACAGCGAAATGTATGGAATGTATATTTTACGCAGCAAATGCGCTTCCAGCCGCAACCCAGTACTAGGAAACACCTACTGTATACACTCTCAAATTCACACATACATACACTACGGCCAATTTAGTTTATTCAATTCCTCTATAGTGCATGTGTTTGGACTGTGGGGGAAACCAGAGCACTCAGAGGAAACCCACGCCAACATGGAGAGAACATGGAAACCACACACAGAAAGGCCAGCTGACCCAGCCGGGACTCGAACCAGCGACCTTCTTGCTGTGAGGCGACAGTGCTAACCCCTGAGCCACCGTGCCACACTGCAATAGTTCAATATAACAAATTTCAAGCTTTTAGACCTTCGATAATGAGATAAACTGTATATTAATATCACATTTGTCATTAATTGCTGTAATTGTTTTTAAATTTATAATATTTACAAAGATAAATAGAAATATACAAGTTTAGTTTAATTATATAATTATATGTATTTTTGTCTGATGTTTATTATTCTCTTGTATTGCGTGTTTATTCAGTAATGTGCTGAAATAGTGTCTTAATAACACAGGGTGTCCGCGGGGTTGTAAAAGGTAGTAAATGAAATTAGCCAAAATCAATGGCATTAAAAGGTATTAAAAAGTAATAAATGTCATCTGACGAGGTATTACATTTTCAAGCCCATTTTTTTACTTTTTAATTTGTGTTAAGTGCAGATCTTTATTCTTAAATTTGCATGGATTTATTAATACTGTATGTTGAGAGGACTTAAGCGATATCATGTGATGTGGTGTTTGTCCGCACGTGCTGAAACAAACTGGGTACCCGACTAGCTTGCTGCCAACCATATAGGCGAGCACAATTTGTTTATTAATTAAATTAAAACATAGGGAAATGTACGTTTCTCTGCTCAATATTTAAAGAATAGCTTAGGTCTGTAGTTGGCAAGGCTTATTGTCACGTCCGCTAGAAGACGATTAATATAACCTTGCTTGCACATGCATTGCGCAGCGCCTTCAGTTAAACTCACCGCGGTTTATCATGACACTTTTATCGATCATTTTTTACAGCAATTGACAGCAAGAACAAACATAGAAGCGTTGTCTGATTGACAAGCAACACCTAATTATGTTCAAAAGAATTTAAAACGCCAATTAGGATGAATTTATACCCCATTTTGAAAGTAAAACATACTGTAATAGGTAGTACTGTGTGTGTGAAAGGGGGGCAGTGTTTTAGTGTGATCTGGTTATGTTGTGGTTCTGTGACTGCTGGTGTTGGTTGCTGTATGGTTAACAATTATGACAGTTAAAGTAACTAGGTTAATTTCGATTGAAATAAATTAAAATGTAAATAAAATATCAATCTAATATTTTGGGCTTTTTTATTTTTATTATTATTATTTTTGTGTGCATTTTGGACAGCTATTGGGCTGGAAAAAGTCTGCTATATCTGGCAACACTGCTGGTAGCTTGACAACAGAGCTACAACGTCAACACACAGAATCTATCGGCACATTTTAGCTTGTCTTACCGTGCTGAGAATTCCGGGCCGAGAACGGTTTGTAACCGTGCCATGCCATTCCAGGCTCAGCGGAGAAACAACCAATAGTCGAGCGGCTATTGACATTGATGACATATATGATATCGATTAAAAACAAAGGCCCATTGTGACATCTTGAATAATCCCTCTGCTTTACCTAAATGTACATGTTATCTGGAATATGTTATTCCATTTGGAAAGATATTTCATTTATACCACAACAGTTGCAGCTCTAAGTTGTGCTGGTATTACATTTTTTTTTTGAAGGTATTAAAAA
>CAIGQZ010032237.1:2330630-2343027 GCA_903798205.1 Danio tinwini | reverse complement strand
AGGGTTGGGCGATGTTGACCAATTTGGCATCGTACTATGTCTAATGTTAAACATTGCGATGGATAATGGCATCGTCGTTGTAGGCGGGGGTGGTTGTTGTTAAATATAAATTAGTTCATAACGAATTAATTAATTAAAGCCTACGGTTTTAACTACCTGACCCACATGGTCTTTGCTTTACCCATAACTAAACCATAAATACAGTTACACACAAATTACCACCTGTCAATCACCTTTTCCTCGGGACTCTGGCATGAATAGATGGAGTGATCTGTGTCATTATAATGGCTTTTTCCCACAGCTGGTGGAGGAGACGAGAGTTGGTTTGGAGTTCACTGTAATTTGTATTGTAATTGATGATAACTTTCTTATTTTATTATTATTATGAGGATAATTTTATATTTTTGTGTTATTTTTAGTTTTGGTCGCGTATGCGCCCGAAATTTTATGCAACCTAAAAATATATTGCAAGCATTGTGCAGTGTATAAATTGTTGCTGTGCGACCTGTTTTCACTGCAAAATCCTCACCGCATGCGCGGATTTAGGAGACATTTATGCAGAATGCATCTTTGCACCTAAAAACGCCAAATGCAGAGCTCAAGAACAGATTAAAACAGTTGTTATGTGAACTTGCAGAAGTTAAAAAAAGCCTGCAATGCTTGCCCCGCCTTTGTGCTCTTTTTATTGGCCCACTGCTCTAGAACTGAATGCAAATGGATTGGTTAATATCAGCTGTCAATCACTCAGTCAATGCCTTCTGCCTTCAGATGACAGGAGCTACAACCATGGAAATGTGAAGCGCTGAAGATGAGAGAATGAAAATAACACTGACAGATTTAGTTTTAGAAACCTCCTAAAGTTACTAATAATGGCACATCTTATTAGTGATCATGTGCTGAATGTTAATCCACCATTTACACTTTTCCAAGAGTGGATAAAAGACCTCCAGTGGCTTCAAGTCCGCTGTGAAAATAACTAAAGCCATTCACTGTAAAGTCTGTGGGACGGGGTTTGCAGGTTACAGTGTTTGCCACTGAATCTACACATTTTAAGCGCGAGAGGTGCTGTATAATCCTTCATTTAATCCTTACGATGCTGTCAGCTGTGCAAACGGCAGCTATATGTAAAATTTAACAGCTCATGAAAAGACCGTTATTGCTATTAAGATCACTTGCAAATAATAAGTTATACAGTATATCAATATAAATGTAGGGCGAGCAATGGATCGCGATGCTGGCTCAGCATCGTAAAGTTTATCGGCCATCGGCGATGGACGATGATATCGTCTATCAGCCCAACCCTAGTTCATTTGTATGCTAACAGCACTTAATGTGTGTATTCCCTCTTCTTGTTGAATCGCTGAATGCCTCCTCAATTGTAAGTCTCCTAAAGTGTCTGCTAAATGTAAATGTAACTCACTCCGGAAACTCTGAGTAAATAAACAGATTTTTGCTTTGATTCCCCGTCAACTTTATCTCTCGCTCAGGCACTTTTAGTAGTTTTGGTCAAATACCCCTGAACATTAATTAAAGGTCACACTGCATTAGCAGATCTTTTGCGATACATACTGTATGTGGCGATTCATTGAAGCGGGAGGTTTCAGCGAGCCCGCGGCCACTGTCGTGATGATGCATACTGGTCATTAAAATAGAGGCACCTTTTGGAAAGCTTTATGTCTCCATTAAGGGAAGTGTGGAGTTCTTTTATGTGCTGTGGACAGGCTGTAAAGCACTGAAAACACACAGAGTCTCCTGCTTACAAAGACCTGACCACAATCCAGAGCACTGTAATTCTGTCACAGAGAAAAATATTGCATTTTATTTCTTGGAATAATGCTAATTATAGACGTGTCCTTTTGTATCCAGTCTTACTGCTGAGAGGTTTACACTAGTAAGTAAGAAAGAAAGTAATATTTATTTCTATAGCACCTTTCAAGAGCACAAATTGCTTTACAACATCAATTGTACTTTGGATAAAAACAAACAATTATATACACTCACCGGCCACTTTATTAGGTACACCTGTCCCAACTGCTCGTCAACGTAAGTTTCTAATCAGCCAATCACATGGCAGCAGCTCAACCCTAAGTCGAGGCGAGGCTGCAGTTCAAAGAGAGCATCAGAATGGGGAAGAAAGGTGATTTAAGTGTCATTGAATGTGGCATGGTTGTTGGTGCCAGATTGGCTGGTCTAAGTATTTCAGAAACTGCTGATCTACTGGGATTTTCACACACAACCATCTCTAGGGTTTAAAGAGAATGGTCTGAACAAGAGAAAATATGTAGTGAGCGGCAGTTCTGTCAGCACAAATGCCTTGTTGATGCCAGAGGTCAGAGGAGAATGGCCAGACTGGTTCCAGCTGATAGAAAGGCAACAGTAACTCAAATAACCACTCATTACAACAGAGGTCTGCAGAGGATCATCTCTGAACGCACAACACAACCAACCTTGAGGCGGATGGGCTACACTGGGCTACCCGGTGCCACTCCTGTTAGCTAAGAACAGGAAACTGAGGCTACAATTCACACAGGCTCACCAAAACTGGACAATAGAAGATTGGAGAAACGTTGCCTGGTCTGATGAATCTCGAATTTCTGCTGCAATATTCGGATGATAGGGTCAGAATTTGGCATCAACAACATGAAAGCATGGATCTATCCTGCCTTGTATCAACAGTTCAGGCTGGTGGTGGTGGTGTAATTGTATGGGGGATATTTTCTTGCCATACTTTTCTGCCCATTAGTACCAATTGAGCATCGTGTCAACGCCAAACCCAACCTGAGTATTGTTGTTGACCATGTCCATCCCTTTATGACCACAGTGTCTCCATCTTCTGATGGCTACTTCCAGCAGGATAATGCACCATGTCAGAAAGTGCGAATCATCTCAGACTGGTTTCTTAAACATGACAATGAGTTCACTGTACTCAAATGGCCTCCAGAGTCACCAGATCTCAATCCAATAGAGCAGTGGTTCTCAAACTGTGGTACAAGTAAACACTAGTGGTACGTAGCCTTCCTTCTAGTGGTACGCGGAGGAATCAAATATGACATATGTACATGCTACATATATTTCAAAATTTATCAAAAATTATTTATATATGAAAATGATAACTTATATCCTATATTTCTGAGGTCCAGGCAACATTTCCAGGTGTTGATGAATTGGCCACTGAATGTTAATACTTTACATTTAAGTACAGCAGGTATTTTTTTTTCTTTTTAAGAACAATAACCTTTCATTATTAACGTTTAGAAGCATATTTTAATTTAAATGTTGTCGTTTTATTTTTATTTGTTTGCTTTTTACCTATAAGCACAGTACAGTGTTAATGTTTAAACTATGTGGAACGGGAGATTGGCATCATGGATGTGCAGCCGACAGATCTGCAGCAACTGCGTGATGCTATCATGTCAATATGGAGCAAAATCTCTGAGGAATATTTCCAGTACCTTGTTGAATCTACACCACAAAGGATTAAGGCAGTTCTGAAGGCAAAAAGGGGTCCAACCCAGCACTAGTAAGGTGTACCTAATACAGTGGTCAGTGAGTGTACACATACTGTACATACTGTATATATACATACAGAAGAGGCCTTTAGGATGCAGATGAAGCTCAGGGAATTTTACTGAGTTTATTTTATATTTGTGGATCTTTAAAAGAAGTAAAAATATACGAAAACGAACTTTTATGAACATTTGAATAGTTTAACGTGATATATTGTCTGGGTTAGTGTTCATTTATGAAAGCCTTAGGAACAGTGCTAACATACTAGCTGTGAACAGGCCCTTTAAGAACTTTGACTTTTCATTGCATACTTTGAGAAGTTTGAGAAATTGTTGAGATCTGTTCCCCTCGGGGGAATCATTTGAGGAGCAGGAGAATACAATCGAGATATTTAGATTTTTCTCTTCCTCCAGGCTAGTTTCTTTCAAGCGTGGATATAAGCTAGAAATGATGTTCCTTCAGGAAGATTGGCAGAATTTATTTCATAAAATGATTCCTCTTTTCAGAGTGCTTGCATCTCTGGTCACTTGTATTTTTTGTCAAACTGCAGTCAGGAAAGCTTTGATTAAGGATTGTTTGTAAACAGATGCCATGTCACTGCTCTGCTCTACAGCCGATTTCAATCATTTTTTTTAGTATACAGCTAAAGAAATGTGATTCCTGCTGCTTTAGCCTGTGCTTTGCTAAAAACCCATAGGTCAGCATGCAGCGTGGTTCATTTTAAAGGGGAAATGAAGCACTCAGTCAAGTTTACATTATTTTGTACATTGGATTCCACTTTAATGGAAATGTATAACAAACTTGATTAATGCAACTATTCAGCAGAAAATGACATGTTTTACAATAGCTTTTAGACCTACATCTTGGAATATCACTGTGTCGGACGTCACGGGTTGATTCTGTTCCCTCAGCTGAACAGATACAGTGGAAGTAACACGGAGACTGGAAAGCCTAATTTAACCCAATGCGTGAAGTTGTGGACGTGGAGCTGGTGCAAATACAAGCATCAGATCTGTGTCTAATATAAAAGTATATATATTTATTCTGTTTTTCTTTTTTCACCTTGTAATTACCCATTCTCTGTATTAAGCTGCCTGACTGCCTGCATGGGTTTCAACCATGGTTTCAACAAGGTCCGCGACAGACGTAATGAGGGCGGGTACTTTCACTTTTCACTACTACAGGTGCTCACCTCGAGTTCATGTGCACGCTTTTTTCATGTGACAGGTTTTTACATCCTTCATACATATGTAGAGATTGACTTGATCGACTTGAAAAATGACATATGTCTTGACAATCCACACAGACGTGATTTAGTAAAGTGTGAAGTCATGGATTATTTTAAATGTTGCATTAGTCTGAATGTAAATCCCCTCGCCAGGCAGTGCTGGAGCAGCGTGAGAGAGAGGACCACAGTACATCAAATGAAAAGTATTAACAAAAGAAAAATACACAACTTAAATGCTGGTATTTGTTGTATTTGCACCAGCTCTGCGATGCACGTCCACAACTTCATGCATTGGGTTAAATTAGGCTGGCCAGTCTCTGCGTTCAGTACGTTACTACCATGGTTGAAACCCGTCAGTCAGGCAGCGTAATACAGAGAGTGGACCAAAGCGCATCAAATGATCGGTAATTAAAACGGAAAAATAGAATAAATATAGATTTTTATATTAGACACACATTTGATGCTTGTATTTGCACCAGCTCCACGTCCACAACTTCACGCATTGGGTTAAATTAGGCTTTCCAGTCTTCATGTTCAGTGCTTTACTTCCACTGTATCTGGAACCAAACCTGTGACGTCAGACACAGCGATATTCCAAGAAGTTGGCGCCCTAGGTCTAAAATCTAAAGTAAAACATGCCGTTTTCTGCTAAATAGTTACATTAATCGAGTTTGTTTAACATATTTTAATTAAAAAGGAATCCAATGTACAAAATAATGTAAACTTGACTGAGTGCTTCCCCTTTTAAAGGGGTTAAAAGCAAATATGGTGGCACGGTGGCTTAGTGGTTAGCACTGCAAGAGGGTCGTTGGTTCGAGTCTCAGCTGGGCCACTTGGCATTTCTGTGTGGAGTTTGCATGTTCTCTCCGTGTTAGTGTGGGTTTCCTCGGGGTGCCCCCACAGTCACAACACATGCTGCATAGGTAAATTGAATGAACTAAATTGGCCGTAGTGTATTGGTGTTTCCCAGTACTAGGTTTTGGCTGGAAGGGCATTCCCTTCATATGAAGAGAAACATATGCTGTAATAGTTGGTGGTTCATTACCCAGTGGAAACCTCTGAAAAAGAGACTAACTTAAAGGAAAATGTATGAATGAATGAACAACTTAACAGTTGGCTCTTAAAGGTTGAAATCCAAATGTAATTGCACGAAATGTGCATATGAACTGTATTTATTTGATACAAAAACTGCAAAAACAGTAATATAAAGATTATTACATAGTATTTTTAAGTAGTTTTTATTATTATTATTATTATTATTATTATTATTATTATTAATTCCCCCACAGTATAGCGCATGTGTATAGACTGAGGAGGTAATCGGAGCACCCGGAGGAAACCCAAGCCAACATGGGCAGAACATTCTAACTACACAGGACTCGAACCAGTGACCTTCTTGCTGTGAGGCAACAGTGCTAACCACTGAGCCACCGTGCCACCAATATGGTTCTTTTCAGCTTAAAATTAAAATGAATAAATGTATACATTGATGGTGATATCCCTTAAGGACGGCTCCCCAGTGTCTTTTGTACATTAGACAGATTTGTGCACAAATGGCAGCATGAATGATCAAACCACAGACCAGTAAAAGGCTCCTTTTGAAACATTACCTGAGATTAGCATTCACGATGTGTCCACGTCATTAAGTGTGCACATGAACTCGAGTGTTTTAGTCCCCAATGACATGTTATTTTCTGCTTGACTTGGGCTCATCAACAGGAGAATAACACTGCTTTTTCATTTAATGTCTCGGAGTCATTTATTAAGTCTTAATATGATGAGAAACACTCACTACTTTCGTCTTTGCCTGAAATGTCTTCATTTTCTATCTGCATGACCCGTGTTTCATACAGCACAATCAAACAATTGGATCATTGCTTTTCTGCAATAAGAATATGGAAATTAAAGGGGACCTGTTATGCCCTTTTTTTACAATATGTAAAATAAGTCTTGAATGTCTCGAGTGCGCGCGCGCGTGCGCGTGTGTGTGTGTGTGTCTGTGTGTGTGTGTGTGTGTGTGTGTGTTTGTGTGAAGTTTCAGCTCAAAATACTACGCAGATAATATTTTATAACTTTCTGAAACTAACCCATTTAGGCTTTGTGCTGCTTTGGTGACCGTCACTTTAAATTCAAATGAGATGGTGCTCTTTTCAAAAGAGGGCGGAGCTACAAATGCCTGTGTGTCAGCATAGTGGCAGATACAAGACAGAACTAATGTTATCTGTGTGAAAACCTGAAAATGTGAACAGAAATGTCTCAGCTAATCCTAAAACTCCACATTTATAAACCTTTTAGTCGCTGATATTATCTTCAGCAGGTCAAAACTCTAAAGCCTTATTCACACTACGAGTGAATTGCAGAAGCAAATCGACCAGCGATCGTTCATTTCAACAGAGAGAGAGCGACTTCCTACGACCTGAGTAAATGAAGCAATTTGAGCACAGTAAAACCCAATAAATGAAGAGAACTCAAACCAACTCAGTACTGTAAAACCCAATAAGTTAAGGCAACTTAAACCTTCTGAGGAAACCGATTGCTACAAACCATTTGAGTTAAAAAACTAATCTATATGAGTACTGTGAACTTACTCCATTTAAGTAATAATGAGGTATTTAATTAACTCCTTACCTTCAACACTGAGTTCAAAACTCTTTTCAAATGAGTAGAATTAACTTTTAGTCAATTTTGAGTTAACTACACTCATTTCATTTGATAAAGTTGACTGTTGGGTTTTACACTGTGGGGATATTACAACCCAGGCTCATTCTGAGTATGTACCTATATACATTTCACAAGAGCGCCAAATACATCCCATATGCTATGTTTCTTTGCCATTTTCTCGAATCCACCAGAGGCCGCCGTGTATGCTTTTTGAGATCTCAAATTCCTCTTGCGAGTGCCATTCACGCATACCACGGAGGTCTCTGTCGACTGACTTTCTGACCAATAGACTGACCCACCGTCCTCCTTTCCTAAACCCAACCGATAGTGTTTTAAATCGATTGCTACAAACCGTTTGAGTAAAAAAAACTAATCTATATGAGTACTTTGCACTTACATCATTTAAGTTGAAGTAATGAGGTATTTAATTAACTCCTTACCTTCAACACTGAGTTCAAAACTCTTTTCAAATGAGTAGAATTAACTTTCAGTCAATTTTGAGTTAACCACGCTCAAGTTGACTGTTGGGTTTTACTGTGGATTTATTTTTTGACCATTAGAGGCTGGATATATTCACACACTGCCGTCACACAACTGTGTTTAAACCCCTTTTAAAAGTGATTTTTGTATATTAGGTCCCCTTTAAGGCCTGTTGCGTGCTGAAAAAGTATGTGATATTGCAGAGTGTAAAACTAAATTTAAAAGACAGACATAATATTTCCTGCACCTTCGCTTTTCTGCTAAATTTAGTATATTTACTGGAACATACAACAGTACTGATGAGATATTTTTGCTTCTTCAGCTTGGGTTTCTGTGCAGAACTCATGCTGTAATGCGATAAAACCCTGCATTGTTAGTCTGGTGTCATAATTTGACAGGAGAGCAGAAATTAGCAAGGAAAAGGTCTCGTCTCACTCCTATTTTTGTCCACGCTGAGGATCAGAGCAGTCAAAACAAGCCACTCTGCTGCAGTTTGTCTGTTAAATTAGCACACTTTTTCTTAAAGGGCACTGGGTGAAACATCCAAGTCTCTAACAGATCCCGACGGGCAATACATTTAACACTTGAATTTGCATGAACAGTCCTTCTTAAAGAAAAAGTCAGGCCCAAACTCGTTTCATTTCTCTCACGTCTTCCTAAGCTTACCAGCACAGTGTTTAAATTGCTCTTTTCCATCAAATGAAAGCGCACAGTGACAAGTGACCGTCAGCTAATTTACGATAGCTTTGCATGAGGCATTCAAGCTGTTCACTGACAGACTTTGCCTATCAAATCTTATTTATTCCAGGGTTTTTCCTGGGTCAATAAATCTTTTTGGCGGTGTCTGACGAGCGCAGTCATCTAAACACAATGTAAATTATATCTAAAAACTGCATGTCCGTTACAGACAACTCTTATTAACTTGTTGTTAAAGTTGTCATGTTCAATGGCATTATATTTTCAGTCACATAGTCTGAGATGTGTTAGCAGTTTCTGAATGAACTAAATCTGACCAGTTAATTTTTTATGTCAGTTCACAAATTGAACTGAACAGTTTGTGAATTGGATATTTCTGATTCTGATTTTGTTCTCAAGTCTAATACTTCCCTATTGAGATAATCGGATGATAGTGAGTCTATTGTTAATGACTCATGATTTCAATGAATGATTGAGATCAGATTTACTGTTAATGACTCACTGATTCAAAAGATCTGTTCAGAGTGATACTGTTAAGACCTCCTGATTTGAAGGATCCATTCAGTTCAAATATATTGTCAATGACTCAGTGATTCAAAATATCTGTTCAAAGTGTACTGTTACCAACTCCTGATTTGAAAGATTCATTCAGATCAGATCTGTTGTTAATGACTCACTGATTCAAAAGATCAGATACTTTTTAATGTCTCCTAATTTGAAAGATTTATTCAGATCAGATGTATTGTAGGTCAGATCTATTGTTAATGACTCACTGATTCAAAGGATCAGTTCAAAGTGAGTCTACTGGTAATGACTCAGTGATTCAAAATATCTATTCAGAGTGACTCTACTATTAACAACTCACTGATTCAAATGGCTGTTTAAAGCAAGTCTACTGCTAATGATTCACTGATTCAAAAGATCTGTTCAGAGTGATACTGTTAAGGGCTCCTGATTTGAAGGATCTATTCAGTTCAAATCTATTGTCAATGATTCACTGATTCAAAAGATCTGTTCAAAGTGTACTGTTACCAACTCCTGATTAGAAAGATCCATTCAGTTCAAATCTTTTGTTAATGACTCACTGATTCAAAAGATCAGACACTTTTAATGCCTTCTAATTTGAAAGAATTATTCAGATCAGATGTATTGTAGGTCAGATCGCTTTTTAGATTGCTTTAGTACAATTTGTGTATGATAATAGACATGCTCAATATGCAACTTTTTTTAAGGAATAATACATTTATGCAGCCATGAACATGTTAATATGACAGTTAATATGACAGTGATTTGATGCTTCACAAAAGTTGCAGACACCTTTACCAATATCAAAATGCTTTTGTAAACATCCAGTCATTCTTTACACCGATTAAGAAACCGGCTACTATAGTACTATGGCTACTATAATAAGGAAAATCCACTCTTAACTGTAAAACTAAATAAATTGCTAAACACTCTCGACACATAAAAGTGTAAAGCCTGCAGCCCACAACAAAGGAGGAAAGTTATCGCATATCATATTTACCAATCCGGGGTTTATTGAATATTAATCAGATGATGTCATTACGCTGCTGTGCCGTCAGCCAATCGTTGCATTGCTGATCAGGATTTCGAGGATCAATAGATCAGTCCTTCACAACACACTAGAGCTGTGCAATATTATTGATACATCTAACTATCGCAATAATTTATTTTACAATAGTGTATCGATAGTCCAACCTCAAGTATCGATTCAAGTTGTGCCAAATGACCTCCTCCTTTGTTCCTGTAGATGTCGCTAACTTGCAATCAACAAAACGCCAAGTAGTACGGCATCAGAAGTAAGCAAGAGTGAGTATGGCATAAAATATAAAGGTGCCTCCAGCTTTTAGAGCTGACGTTTGGCTTCACTTTGGTTTTAACGCTATTAGGGTTGGGTCGATAGACAATACCATCACCGATGGCCTATAGACATCATGATGCTGAGGCGGCATCACCGATCCTCTGCACCGCCCCCGTTACAAACCTGCTAGTGAAAAACACACACTCAGGCCCCGTTTACACTGATACAGCTTAGTTTTAAAATGGCATTTTAGAACGAAAATGATCCACGTCCACACTGGCGTTTCACCAAGCATTTCTGAACAGCCCTCCGTCTGCTGAAAACGGACATCACGGGACCACACAGACACAGCCACAGCCTCACACACGCACACACACTGTCATGCGCTCGTCTGAGCTCCATAGAACAGTGTACGGACTCTATATTTTATATAGTCATTGGTACGGACAGTTTATCAAGGATGTACCGCTGAATCGCGACTCACTATAAGTTAGTTGTTAAACGTGATATTTAATTGATCTTGTCTCTTCTGTCTTCTGATTCTCTCAGGTAACGTGTCACTGCTTCAGTCTTTCGCTTTCACGCTTGTACTAAGTAATTTTAGTGAAAACCTCAGATACTGTTGGTTAGTTCCTGTTGGTTGTGCAGCTTTTTTACCAAGCAAGTGTGTGGACGCCATAACGGCACGGTTCACTCTGCCTAGTCATGCCAGAGTCCCACGGAAAAAAGGGATTGACAGGTGGGTAATTTGTGTGTAACTTATCTTTATTTATTTATTTATTTATTTATGATTTGGTTATGAGTAAAACAAAGGCCATGCGGGTCAGGTAGTTGAAAAGGTAGGCTACAAATAATTAATTAGTTATGAATTTATTAATTATTCATAAATAATTAGTTCACCTCCCCCTATGACGACGATGCCATGGTTCATCGCCATGTTTCACATTAGTCATCGTATGATGCCAAATTGGTCAACATAGCCCAACCCTAAACGCTATACCAGGGAGTACTGAATTAGACAAAAAATAAATGCCATTTGTAAGTTTTGCAATATACATAGTTCTCTGTTCAATCACACGGTGCAGTTCTAAGTAATTGGAATGGATGGAAAATAAATTGGATTTGGCATTTTAATTTGTCTGCCGACTTTATCAAGTTGTCAATATAATGTGACACACATACTAATACAAACTATTGCAATTTATCACAATATTTATTGTATCGGGATATATCACGGTATATTGTATCGGGACCCATGTATCACAATATGTATTGTATCGTGAGGCCCTTGCCAATACACAGCCCTACAACACATGCAGAAATCTCAGATCAGTTCATCCTGATATTTTAATCTGATTCGCAAACTTGTTTGAAGAATCAAATTAGCCAGAGATCAGTTATCAAGATTAAAAGATCCAGGATCTGCCAAATCATCTTAGATCATTTAAGTAAGGTACGAAGAACAGACCCCAGATCCATCCATCCTGTTATTGAATCGCTGATTCAAACAACCCGTTCAAATTGATATAGTTAATGACTCATGATTTGAAAGATTCATTCAGATCAGATCTACTGTTAATGACTCACTGATTCAAAAGATCTTTTCAGCGTGATACTGTTAACAATCGCTGATGTGAAAGATCCATTTAGTTAAGGTTAACTAGGCAGGTTAGAATAATTAGGCAATTTATTGTGTAATGATGGTTTGCTCTGTAGACAGTCAAAAAAAATAGCTTAAAGGGGCTAATAATATTGACCTTAAAATGGTTCATAAAAAATGTAAACTGCTTTTATTTTAGCCGAAATAAAACAAATCAGACTTTCTCCAGAAGAAAAAATATTATCAGACTGTGCAAATGTTCATGCTCTGTTAAACATCATTTGGGAAATATTTAAAAAGAAAAAGAAAATCAAAGGGGGTTCAATAATTCTGATTGCAACTGTACATCTGAAAAATCTTCAAAAATCTGGGATATGTTGAATAATATTAATCTGTTGCTTTG
>CAIGQZ010032237.1:2303528-2327594 GCA_903798205.1 Danio tinwini | reverse complement strand
TCCATCCATCCATCCATCCATCCATCCATCCATCCATCCATCCATCCTTCCTTCCTTCCTTCCTTCCTTCCTTTATGTTTCTTTTCACAAAAGATCGAGGTGACCACCGTTTCTGGAGTTTTGAAGGAAAATAATAAATTGTTAGTCTAGAAATCAGTACAGTGTGGATCTACAATACACAGCTCTAATTTTCTGTAAGAAACATATTTTTCTTCATCTTTTCCCAGTTTAAGTCACAGAGGAGGGCCTTTAGTTCTGAATAAACCTATAGTAGGCAAAAAAATCTTGGCTAGATGTTTATAAAACCACTGCTAAGGTCAGTTTTGTTTATGCTGTAAAAGTTTTGCATATAAATATGCATGCAGAAATGACATAACTGTTTAGGGAATTTTTGGAAACACTCAACAATAACAGCCAACATTAGTTTGCATGAAATAGCACTGAAAAATACTTAAAGAATGTATTACAGTGGTCCCTTGTTAATCGCCAGAGTTACGTTCTAAAATAACCCGCAATAGGCGAAATCCACGAAGTAGTCAATTATTATAGATAAGGCTGTAAAATCCCTCACTACACACTTTATACACTTTTCTCAGACGGGCATTAACATTTTTACACTTTTCTCTCATGTTTAAACACTCAAAGTTCAAAAATTCATAGAAAATAAGTCCAGTATTATAGAATGAAACCAAAGATCAAAAGGAAGCACTGCCCTGTACTAAAATGGTGGCTCTATTGACACATTCCTTCCAATAGACAACAACAGGGTAGGCGACATCTAATGTAAATATCGATGAGTACTGTTAAGTTGAATTAAGATGGTTTATTTATGTTTACTGAAATACAAATATGTTTATTTAAAATGGTCAAAAATGTAGGAATTTATGTGTTCCCCAGTTTGTACATGGGTTACCAGCAGCTGTGAGATTTCAGTGTTAATTTTTTTATTATACAATACACTAGGCACTAGTGTACTTTTCGTGGCTTTAAAGGAAAATAAAGTGGTATTGCAATAAATATTTTTTTACTACCTCTTACTATTGCTATTGCCTAAACATAGAATAACAATAAACAGTTATGTGTCAAGCTATCAGAACCAAACCAAACCGAACCGAACCGAAAACCATTAAAAAAAACAAGGTATGTAATAAACCGTAGGCTAACTGTACTGTTGCATCCCTAGGATGTATGTATGTATGTATGTATGTATTTATGTATGTATGTATGTATGTATGTGTGTGTGTATGTATGTATGTATGTATGTATGTGTGTGTGTGTGTATGTATGTATGTATGTATGTATGTGTGTGTGTGTGTGTATTAATTGCTTAAAAAAAGCCCCTTTTATGGGTTTTTGGGAATGACCTTCCATGTAGTGTGTAACAGCTGTAAGTTAAATGAAATATCCAGCTGAGGCTTAAATCTGAAAGTGCACCATGTTTAAAACTATTGTTTCATCTATAAAAGAGTCAACGCATAGTGCTTCAAATGAATCGTCTAGATAACAATTCTTTTGCCGTTTCGGCGTGACATCAATAAGAAACTTAAGCCCCGCCCAATTGTTGCGAGCACAAATTCGGGGAAATTGAAACCTGCAGCCCCGCCCACAAACACTAGATCCCGGTTGAATCAAGTCATGAAGATGATGTGCTCAGCTGGATATTATTGGAGGTGTAGGGGGAATGTTTGTGTTATTTTCTCTACCCTAAGATGAAACTGTGAAGAGTCAGTGGTTGAGGTTTATTTTTGCAAAAATACCTCGGCATTATTGCCCCAGCCTTCTGCTGTTCCTGTCATTTTTCTGACGAGTTCTTCAGCAATCTACACACTTACAACAGGGGATTTGATGGCCGTTTGTTAAAGGAAGGATCAGAAAAGACTGTTGAATGTGTGGGACTTTGTCAGAGCTCGACAGGAACTTTATCAGTACATGGATCAGTGGATCAGTTTCTTTCTCCATTTCACAAGTGTAAGTAAGTGCGATTAAAATGGCTGCCTCCTCCTTTTCTCTGGCATGCAAATGATGTATTTAATTGTGTTTTGTTATTTGTAACCGCGTGTATTGTATTAGGTTAACTCTTTATATTCTCATTTCGCGTGTAATGCCACGTTGAAAACGTGACACGTGCCGCTTTGTTTACGGATTTAAATGTATTTGTAAGCTCGAGATCCACTGCCGTTTGACATTGCTATGGCCACCATCAGCTGTTCCTACACACGTGCAGCGGTCAAGGTAAGAACAGTTCAGCTTTTGCCGCTGTGTGGATTAATACTGAATGTGTGTCATGGTTAAGAACAGAGCAATATGCTGATGTTTAACTGCTCTGCTATAATGCACTCCTGCATTGGGCTCACACACATACCTGCCAACATTTGTCCTTGAAAATCAGTGGGGGTTACATTCTGAATAACACTGTTGAGAACTGTGTACTGTGGTGTTAGTAACTACTATGAAGCATGTTTCGGCCGGCCGCTGCAATCAGATCCTACACCAATGTTGGTGACCCGGGGGTTTCACAGACCGTACCAAAATGCTGAGGACCGGGGTTTGTTTGGAGATGGGTCTGAAATAGGGGAGACTCCCGGAAAAAAAAACAGGAGTGCTGGCAGGTATGCTCACACATACAATATGCACTCTGACTATTTCAATATATTTGATAAGCTGTGGTGGGCATTTCAATCTGTCTCGTGCTGAATCGACCAATCGCAGCAGACTGTCATCGGTCCAATCGGCGCAGATTAGCTTCGCGCTGAGGAGGGGTTTAGGAACAAATGAATCGCTGAACGAATCATATGGGAGTCGCTGGGATAATTAGGTAAAAATAAATGCATGTTATAAGACGATGAAAGTGTTTTTTGACCATGCATGCATATCAGCCTGTTGCTGGAGACCATTAAAACCAAAATATAACCCTTTTTAATGTATAATAGGGGCTCTTTCATGTATCTATTTAAACAGCAAAATTCTTATATTTTGAGTGCCTTGGACTGATGTTTGCTGTTTATTCTGATGAATCCCTTACCCAATGAGCACCGGCACATTATTTAAGCTACCCCTGATTTTGTATAATTTATCTGTTTGTACAGGGAGTGCAGAATTATAAGGCAAGTTGTATTTTTGAGGATTAATTTTATTATTGAACAACAACCATGTTCTCAATGAACCCAAAAAACTCATTAATATCAAAGCTGAATATTTTTGGTAGTAGTTTTTAGTTTGTTTTTAGTTTGAGCTATTATAGGAGGATATCTGTGTGCAGGTGACAATTACTGTGCATAATTATTAGGCAACAAAAACAAATATATACCCATTTCAATTATTTATTTTCACCAGTGAAACCAATATAACATCTCAACATTCACAAATATACATTTCTGACATTCAAAAACAAAACAAAAACAAATCAGTGACCAATATAGCCACCTTTCTTTGCAAGGACACTCAAAAGCCTGCCATCCATGGATTCTGTCAGTGTTTTGATCTGTTCACCATCAACATTGCGTGCAGCAGCAACCACAGCCTCCCAGACACTGTTCAGAGAGGTGTACTGTTTTCCCTCCTTGTAAATCTTACATTTGATGATGGACCACAAGTTCTCTATGGGGTTTAGATCAGGTGAACAAGGAGGCCATGTCATTAGTTTTTCTTCTTTTAGACCCTTTCTTGCCAGCCACGCTGTGGAGTACTTGGACGCGTGTGATGGAGCATTGTCCTGCATGAAAATCATGTTTTTCTTGAAGGATGCAGACTTCTTCCTGTACCACTGCTTGAAGAAGGTGTCTTCCAGAAACTGGCAGTAGGACTGGGAGTTGAGCTTGACTCCATCCTCAACCCCAAAAGGCCCCACAAGCTCATCTTTGATGATACCAGCCCAAACCAGTACTCCATCTCCACCTTGCTGGCGTCTGAGTCGGACTGGAGCTCTCTGCCCTTTACTAATCCAGCCACGGGCCCATCCATCTGGCCCATCAAGACTCACTCTCATTTCATCAGTCCATAAAACCTTAGAAAAATCAGTCTTGAGATATTTCTTGGCCCAGTCTTGATGTTTCAGCTTGTGTGTCTTGTTCAGTGGTGGTCGTTTTTCAGCCTTTCTTACCTTGGCCATGTCTCTGAGTATTGCACACCTTGTGCTTTTGGGCACTCCAGTGATGTTGCAGCTCTGAAATAGGGCAAAACTGGTGGCAAGTGGCATCTTGGCAGCTGCACGCTTGACTTTTCTCAGTTCATGGGCAGTTATTTTGCTCCTTGGTTTTTCCACACGCTTCTTGCGACCCTGTTGACTATTTTGAATGAAACGCTTGATTGTTCGATGATCACGCTTCAGAAGCTTGGCAGTTTTAATAGTGCTGCATCCCTCTGCAAGAAATTTCCAAAGGAAAGGAAGTTGCCTATTAATTATGCACACCTGATATAGGGTGTTGATGTCATTAGACCACACCTCTTCTCATTACAGAGATGCACATCAACTAATATGCTTAATTGGTAGTAGGCTTTCGAGCCTATACAGCTTGGAGTAAGACAACATGCATAAAGAGGATGATGTGGTCAAAATACTCATTTGCCTAATAATTCTGCACTCCCTGTATATGCCAGTATTTATGTGTGATCGACGTCTCATATTCTCAATAATACCAGACACATTCATAGCAGGTTTTCAGTGTTGAACAAATAAATAAAACTACTACAGTACAGGTTTTCTTTTTCCTGTAAGAAGCATGTAGCAGATATCTTTTTATTTATTTTGTTCACAGTGGACGTTCCCCTAGGTCTGATTAAAACTGCATTCGACAAGAAATCTCGGCTAGACACTGATAAAAAACAGTGCTAAGGTCAGTTTTGTTTATGCTGTGAAGGTCTGTTTAAAGATGACTTCCAGCAAGAGACAACAACGTATGAAAGAGGCTGGGAAATATGAGATGGGTTTCCTTGAGCGGACGCCTCTGATGTTGAGCCTGTGCAATGGTTCATGGGGGAACTGAGCGTCTGACGTCGGATCTGTTTCATCTGCAGATCCCAGTGTGTTATGAAAACACTGCAGCGTGTGTCTACTAACACCTCCTACAAACAGAGAAACACAGACACAAGTCAGAAAACCAGACGATTGTCCTGAGACCACACATGCTATAGTCTAACATAAGCTTTACTCAAAGGCTTGGGTTACATGGAGGGAAATTACAACGGCCACAGATGATCAATGACGCAGCTGGCAGCCCCATCTGCTCTCGGTGATCGCATTGATGTCGCAGGATCATCTGGGAATTCAGATCCATGTTTTTGGCTTCTGTGTATTGCAGGAAAGGCCAATGGGAGCTTTTGAGCATCTCTGATCCTCAAACAAACAACTGTAGGGGACGAGTGGACTTGAGGTGAACTTTGATGTTGAGATCTTGTCTGAAGTTCGAGAGCAAACATATCAGAGAAAGCGAGAGCGCTGCTGTCTTAATATCATCTATGATGCAATTCTTATCTGGGTTGAGTTGCTTGCAGCATTTCAGTACAAAAGTCAGTCCCACTTTATATTTATATATTAGGTGGCCTGAATTAATATGTACTTATATTTAAATTAATCATTTTGTACAATGCTCTTATTTTGTACATACAGCTGAAGTCAAAATTAGTCGCCCTCCTGTGAATTTTCTCAAATATTTCCCAAATGATGTTGAACAGATTCAGGAATTTTTCACAGTATTTCCTATAATATTTTTTTCTTCTGAAGAAAGTCTTATTTGTTTTATTTCGGCTGAAATAAAAACAGTTTTTAATTTTTTAAAAGCATTTTAAGGTCAATATTATTAGCCCCCTTAAGCAATTTTTGTTTGATTGTCTACAGAGCAAACCACTGTTAAACAATGACTTGTCTAATTACCCTAACTTTACCCTAATTAACCTAGTTAAGCCTTTAAATGTCACTTTACGCTGAATACTAGTATCTTGAAGAATATCTAGTCAAATATTATTTACTGTCATCAAGGCAAAGATAAAAGAAATCAGTTTAAAGAGAAAAAATATACAGGATGGCTAATAATTCAGGAGAGCTAATAATTATGACTTCAATAATTCATGTTTTTGCATTATACTAGTAATTTAAACATGATCTGCTTGTAATTGCCTCTGTAATTAATATCTTTAAATACATTTATAATTACACTGTTAACCCATACCTTATCGTAACCTGACCTAAAACCTACACAAACCCCAATAGACCCTTTTCCCATTATCCGTGTTTCTCAGTAGCAGAAGTGGTCATAGTTGGGAAAACTTTGAGCGCAGTGAATCAGAGAGTACAACAAATAATTTTTTTACAATCCTATTTACTGAAATAATAAAAGAAAAACTCCACGATGGTGTTATGAAGACTTTCAGAAAGAGCAAAACAATAGTGTGAGACCGATAATGACAGCCAGAAGAGAGAATAACGTCAAATTTACTCTTAGCCTCATAAACGCTGCATTACAAGCACCTCGCATAACCACAAACACTCATACACTACGGCCAATTTAGTTTATTAAATTCACCTACACTCAAAAAAAAATCTTTTTTTTTTCTCTCGTTCAAACTACTTATTTAAAATGAGCTGAAACAACACAATTCTTGAGATTTCATTGGGACAACTTTTTTTATGTTCAATCCACATAAATTTGGTTTTGGGACAACATGAATTAATTGTGTGAAACCTTGCATTTTTTACAGTGTTAGCGCAATTGTTTGGACTGTGGGGGAAACCGGAGCACCGGGGGAAAAACCCACACCAACACGGAGTGAACATGCAAACTCCTCACAGAAATGACAACTGATCCAGCCGGGACTCGAACCAGTGACTTTCATGGGGTGAGGCCACAGTGCTAACCACTGAGCCACCATGCCACTCCTTTGGATAATCATGATTAAATTATGATTGAATTAAGTGATTTCCTCACTATTAAAAAAATATTGCAAAATATGTAGTATATTGCATTGCACTGTATTTGTATGCCAGCATTTTTGTGGGGGGGGACAAAAATAATCAAAAAATGTTATGTTGTGTGGCCATCGCAGCTACTTTAAGGAAATATTTAGTGCATAATGCATACTGTTTGGCATTGGTAAAGCACAATAGGGTACAGGAAATATTGCACACAAGCATTAAAAATCCCATTCTGCACACACTATTTTTATTAGAAAGTCTTCAAAAGTTCAGGCAGACTTTGCTTCATTTTTTTCTGTATGCTTTTGAAGACTAGCAGAGCAATGCTGTAAATTTAAAAAGGCACGCTGTTGACTTTTAACCTCTGCATTTCACATAATCATTAATACTGTATTATTATATGTTATTGTTCACAGCCAATTAACGTGACCTCGGTGCGGATGTTTCACTTCTGGAGCGAATCAAACCCACACACGTCTGGGCATCTTGACCCGCAGTGGCACTCACCGAAACGCGTTTTCAGAGAACTCAGATAAACTATTTATTTCTGCATCTACTTCCTATAGGGATTTTTATGTATTAAAGATAAGACCATCCTGATATCCAGCAAGCACTCAATGCATACAATAAGATAAAAAACATTCATTCACACAAAAGCAGACAGGACAAACATACATAATTAACAACACAGATTCATTATGGATGAGCTCCAGTGACTAATCTGTGCAATTATCCCAAGCTTTTCTCCAACCATCTTACACCGAATCTGACAGTCATGTCCATCTCCCGAGACCCACAGCACCATTGTCCGGCACTATTCCGTCGGCTACAGTTCATTTGCTACATATTTAATATCCTTTAACCCTGTTTCAGATATTGAGTCATTAAGAATGTGAGCATATAACTTCTAACAGAGATGCTTAAGTGTGACGATAAATGGATGGCAGTGACTCACTTTGCATGCAACATTGAACTGCGCTTTGATTTCTGAATTCTTAATCGTGCATTGAACTTCACTTCAGGATGAATATGCTGGGGTGAGAACAAATCTTGGGCGTTTTGTTCGTTACTTTTCTCTGATGACGTCATCTGAAACATTCAGGTCATTTTCACACTAGGGTGTTTCGTGCAAAAAAAAAAGAAGCAGTGCTTGATTCTTGATCTTTTCAACCAAGGCTCAATTGAGTTAAATTAAACAAAATTATTCATTGAATTTACTAAGTATTTTTTAAGGTAAGTGGTTGCAAACAATTTCAACATAGACTCGTTATGAAAACAGCCCTATATACAACCCAGGCTCATTCTAAAAACATAGTCCTGTGGACGTTTCTGGAGGCCGTGAAAAACGTCCCGGGAGGTGCCTCTTTTTGCAGTTTTTGTTTTCACAAATTCTAAAGAGGCTGCTGTGTGCACTTTTTCGTATCTCAAATTTCTCTCGTGAGTGCCATTCTCGCCCACTGTTCTTGCGTAAACCCACCAGAGGCCACTGTCAACTGACTGTCTGTCTGACTGTCGGACTGAATGAATGACTGACTGGCCAGCCGGCCAATCAACTGACTGACCCACCCTCCTCCTTCCCTAAACCCAACCAATTTTATAGATTGACTCACCAACCCACTTACTTACCTAAACCCAATCAACGGTTTACAAAAGCCGCCCAGAAAAAGAAAAGCCCTTGTCTGATTATTACCATGTTTTCGGATTTTACCGCATTCTCACCCTGTTATTTTTACTTGTTCATTTTTTTTTTGGATTCTGCTTTTGTCTTACCTTATTTCTCTTCCCCTGACTTAAATCCCGTCATCGTCGTCGTGGTCAACTCCTCTCTGAGTCTCAAATCCGCCGACATAACATGACAAACTGGTTGCGGCGGGAAAGCCCTCCACACGGAGGTGAGCGGTCAGCTGTTGTCCACAAAAAGGAGCGCCCCATAGCGCCCATATAGCGTTTAAAAAAATGAAATGAAGCCATACATACCTCCGGCTACATAATTTGCGGTCTCCAGAAACGTCCACGGGACTACGTTTTCAGAATGAGCCTATGTTGCCTAAATATATTTCTGGAGATTGAATTATGCATACATATGGCTGCATTTTGTCTTTAAAACTAATAATACAAGGCGGTATGAGGCAGTTTCTTTTCGCTCTTACCAGCTGACAGCTTACATCCGTGTGGACAGCTTTCGCGCTGTTTGTCCAGTGGCTAGTCATGTCCGTCGGCAGACGTTGAGACGGAGAGAAAAGTTGACCACGAAGACAGGGTTTGAGTCCATTGAAAAGTGATTCCAGAAAGCAGGTAAAACAAAAACAGAAGCCATAAAATAAAATAAACAAGTAAATAACAGGGTGAGAATGTGGTAAAACATGGTAAAAATCAGGCAAGGGCTTTTCTGGATTGCTTTGTAAAACTGTCAGTTGGGTTTAGAGAAGTGGGTGGGCACTGGTCAATAGGTGCATTTGAAAACACTATTGGTTGCGTTTAGGGAAGGAGGAGGGTGGGTCAGTCGATCAGTCAGTCAGTCAACAGTGGCCTCTGGTGGATTTATTCGAGAGGAGCAGGCAGAAACGGCACTCGCGAGAGAAATTTGAGATCTGAAAAAGCCTACACATCGCTATCTGGTGGATTCGCGAAAACAAAAACTGCAAAAAAATGTAGCTCCTGGGATGTATTTGGCACTCTCAGAAATATATATATATAGCGGTACATTTTCAGAATGAGCCTGGGTTGAACAATTTATATGGGCTGAATTTAAAGAAACAAATTAAAGTTTGTAATGTTCATCTTTAAAGGGCACCTGTGATGAAAATACTCTTGTAAGCTGTTTGGACAGAACTGTCTGTATGTATCATGTTTCCACTATCATATTGGAGTTATAAAAACCCAACAATTTCAAATTTTCTGATGTTAAAATAGGACCCAAGTCCCAGTGATTTTGAGGCCCATCCCATTGTAATGTATACTACAGACAACAAATGAGCAGATTCTGGAGGCTATAATAAATAATCTGATGGGTATTTTAAACTGAAGCTTTACAGACAAACTCTGGAGACACCAAAGACTTCTTTTTACATCTTGTAAAAGGGGTAAAATAGGTGTCCTTTACATTGTTTGTTTAAATTCAGCCCAAATAAATTGTTTGCAACCACACTGTAAAAATAAATATAATCGATTAGTCATGACAGCGTATGTTTTTAGGTCATTGTACTTATTAAACTAAGTTAATCATGTTCTAACTTAATTTTATAGGTTACATGAGCTGTTTTAAGTCAGCTTAGCATAAAATAAGTTTAATGGACTCATAAGGTTAATTTAATTCAGCTTAAACTAAGGCAACCAGGATTTATTTACACTGCACTATTTTCCTTCAACATGCAGTCAGTAGTTTATGTTTATTTTGTCTTGTTTGCAGTAATTCACTGAGTAAAATAATCAATCCTTGATTCCCATTAAGTCAAATTGCATATAGAAGAAGACTGTTCTCAAGACAAGCTTTCACAGAGAAGGTTGTTAATATGCGCAGAAATGTCACATGAGAAAATGTGCCCCAGTAACATTTGAGATTGTCAAAAATGTGCACGGCACCCTCTAGTGGATTTGTGAAAACAAAAACTAGCTGGTAGCTAGCTGTCTGCAACTCTCACATGGTTACCCACTGAAGCTAAGCAGGGCTGCACCCGGTCAGTACCTGGATGGGAGACCACATGGGAAAGCTAGGTTGCTGCCGGAAGTTAGATCAGCAGGGGGTGCCCAACCTGCGGTCTGTGTGGGTCCTAATGCCCCAGTATAGTGATGAGATCTATACTGCTCAGTGAGCGCTGTCTTTCGGATAAGACGTTAAACAGAGGTCCTTAAAAATGTGGTCATTTAAAAGGATGTCCTTTGAAAAAGAGTAGGGGTTTAACCCCGGCATCCTGACAAAATCTGTCCATAATGGCCTCCTAACCCTCCCCATATCATAATTGGCTTCATCACCCTGTCTCCTCTCCACTAATCAGCTGGTGTGTGGTGTGCGGTCTGGCACAATATGGCTGCTGTCGTATCATCCAGGTGGATGCTGCAAACTGGTGGTGGATGAGGAGATTCCCCCAATGTGTAAAGTGATTTAAGTGCCCAAACAAGCGCTAAATAGATGTAAGGAATTATTGTTGTTATTATTATTATTATTATTATTATTATTATTATTATAAAAACTACAAGTTATTGTAGTCTAGGGTACATGTTTGTCGGTTCTCGAAAATGTAGCCCTGGGCACATTTCTCCGATGAGCCTGATTGTTTAGAAGGGCTACTTTTTACTCATACTTTGAGTAGCATTTACAACTGATACTTTTATTCTATGTGCACTAAATTAATTGACAAGTAATGGTGCTTTTACTTAAGTTTGATTCTTTACACCACCACAGTGATTGGTAGCAAAAGCCTATCAGTTTGATCTAAAATGGATACATGAAATGTGTGAGCGGGTGGTAATAAAAAGGTTAATGCTTTCTTGTGTGTGAAAACAGTGTACCTCTTACACTGGCCACAATACACTCATGTCAAAGATCTTCTTTGTTTTTGGATTAGGGGTAACTCGGAAACACCTGAGGATAAGCTTAGGATAAGCTGAATTATCAGGATTACTGAAACCTTGTTGTTTCATGGATGCTATATAAAATCTCCAAAGAAAATAAATGGTGAATTAAATATATTTTTGAGTTCTTTAAAGCTGTATTTTGTTGAATTTCCACAAGTGCCACTGTAGGTCGAGATGCCCAGACGTGTGTGGGTTTGATTCACTCCAGAAGTGAAACATCCGCAGGGAGGTCACGTTAATTAGCTGTGAACAATAGAGTATAATAATACTAATGATTATGTAAAACGGAGAGGTTATAAGTCAACAGCGTGCCTTTTTAAACTTGGTTCTGTTCGGCTTTAAAATTCAAATATAAAAAATAAAATACAGCAGTCTGCGTGAACTTTTGAAGGCTTTCAGATAAAAATATTGTGTGCCGCAGCGAGACACACCTTTCACATAATTGCCATGAACAAATGGTAGATTTAACATTTACTAGCGGCAGTGAACTTTTGTAGAAAGTTTGCTTTGGCAAAGTGACTTCAAACTTCTGAAATGAACACCAAACAAGCTTCTTCTTGACAGTTTTTTCTTTGAAATGTCACAGCAGTTCATTCATCATTTTTATTTGAAGTATATCGTAGTCTTAAACCCTTATTCCTGAAGCATCAATGCACTTTTTGCTTGCTTCTACAAGTCTTTAAGCTCTTATTTTGACCCGTGTGCTGCACATTGGAAGTGTAATGCTGTATACTTTTTTATATTAAGTGTTTACCTTACTTACTTGCTTAAGTTTTTATAACTTTTTGGGGTTTATCAAGTTAGAAACGGCATATGTACAGTGGGGGAAAAGTATTGAACAAGTCATGTTCGTTTCTCCAGGGAATAATCTTTCTAAAGGAGCTTTTGACATGGAGGTGAAGCAGATTTTGGTAAAAATACAAACAATACATTACAAACATAAAAAAAGGTTCTGTTTAATAACAATGAAATGACACAAGGAGAAAGTGCTGAACTATAGACCAATTACCATGTTTGTAACATTCAGGATGCGCACGCAGAGAGGTGGCAGAAAAAATCCGGAAGCACTGCCATTTACAGCAAGGGAATGACATCCGATGCGGTACAGAGTTTGTTGTTGTCTTAGAAACAAGATATATTGATTACATATTATATATATTATTTACATAATGCTTTCAGCGTATTATAACAGCTTGTCACCCAGTGATAAGCACAGTGATTAGGCAAATTTAACATTAAAGTGAACAGCATTTGCAATAGCTCCCTCCCAATGGATATTGAATAAGACGAAATGACCAAGCATCCAGCCCCAAATATACAATCTCATTGAAGCTCCAAGGGATTTTACAAGAGAGAAGTTAAAGGCATACAAGTGTTTGGATGCCAACAATTGTGTTATGTTTGGTCATGTGCAGTAAATAATGCTCCCTGATTACCAGATTCAAAACTATGTAGTGCTAAAAATCGAGGTTCTGCCAAGCCAAAGACAAGGAAAAAAAGACGGAGCTGACGTTATACAAGGCCTGGGTAGGCCCTAATCATCAACAGCAAAACAGCATTCTGACTGCGAACTACACCTGTACGGCAGGCCCAGGGTATGTGAATTTAGACTAAAAGGTAAAGTTGGTTTTATATTCGCACATTCAGACTTTCTCCTTAATAATATAATTTCATAAACATATTATTTGCAAACTCTAAGAAGTGAAATCATATTAGCAGCCAATAACTATTAAAGTACAACATTGTTCACAGTCAAATAAACAGTGTTTATGTTGTTTTCAAGTCACACTTGCAGGTTATTTCAGACCGAATACTCAAAGTGCAATGGTAAACAATATAGGGAGTGTGTCACAAGTTGTCACTGAATGAATGTGTGAATATAAAACCAACTTTAATAACTTACACTTTCACGTTTCATTCTAAGCATTCAGTGTCCGCAGTTTAATTAACCATATTTAACTGTTTTGCTGAAATCATAGCTGCAATCAAAAAAGAGTAATGAGTATGATTCAGCATAGCCTGAACTTACTTGATATAACTGCAGAGTCCAGCATTTCTAGGTCGTCACTTCATTCTGCTCCCTTTTAGCCAAAGACGGCTGCAGTCGGCATTAAAGCAGTGTGGTGTATGGTAAAAGTTAAGTTTTATTAAAAGTTAAGGAATTTGGCATCCTCCCGCTAAACATGACATTTTGCTATTGCAGCCGGTCTTTTTTTTTGCAATCGGGGACCCGTGTGACGTCATGTATGTCGTAGGTTGGTAATGCGTCTACTATTGAAATGTATTTAATACTTTATATAAAAGTGTTTTTTGGTGATGTCAGCTTAAAGACGCCTCTCATATGGAGAATGAAATCACATGCATTGCTCAGGTGTAAGTTTCTCACAGACTTCAACAGAGTGTCAAAATCTGGATGGATTCTATGGGTCTCGTCTATCAAATCTGAGCTTTCGTTTGGATTTTTCATTGGATTTAGGTCAGGTAATTGGCTGGGTCATTCAACAGCTTGATTTTTTTCTCTGAAAGCATCTGAGGTTCCTTGGCTGTATTTTGGATCATTGTCTTGCTGAAATGTCCATCTGGTTTCATCTTCATCCTCCTGCTATTGTAGATGTTGGACTGAAGCAGCTGATATTCATTTTCACTGAGGAAGGGCAGAGGGTTGCTGAAGAACTACTGAGAGAGTTCAGCTGCTGTCTGGGCTTTCACTGCCAGAATACACCTTCCTTCATGTGTTTAATACTTTTTCCCTGTGTCATTTTTTCTCTGCGTCATTTAACTTTATTACACAGAACTTCATTTGTAAACTAATCAATATTGTTTTCTTTGCATATATGGATTTCTTTGTTCGTTACCAACATCTGGTGATAATTTTAAGTCAACAGCACCTTTAGAAATGTTTTCTGAGAAAAATAGTGACGTGTTCAATACTTATTTTCCCCGCTGTAGAGCTTATGTGATGCAAACATCAACATATGTTAGTTTATTTAGTACTATAGTATAAGTATTTTGAGGTCAGAACATACAGTATATTGTGCAAGGACGCTCATGAAAATAATCTGCATTGGAGAGCTGATCTCAAACTTTCTCAAGTTGCTTAATTTCATAGATTCTGTTCTAGAAATAATATTTCTTTCAGGGAAAAAGTATGCAAATTCATCAATATATATTTTTTAAATGTGTCTCCTTTGTATTTAAAAGCATTAAAATGACATTGTTTTGTGCATTTTTGTGTCATCTATGAACAGAATCAGTATTTTTATCAGGTTGTTTCTGGTGCACTATTGACGGAATAATAACTTAATAGCATTTAATATGACTAATAATTATATATTATTAGTCATATTTTGATGCTGGAGCCACAATCTTTGTAGCAAATGTTCACTTTTGTCATGTTGGTTTGCTTTCTTGTTAGATTTTATATTAGTCTTAATATATCATTTATATTTTATATTCATTTTAGTGAGCATATATGTGTAAGTGTTTTTTTCAGATCATAGTGAGACTCTATTATTCATTCATTCATTTGCTTTTCGACTTAGTCCCTTTATTAATCTGGGGTATGTTTTACACAGCCGATGCACTTCTAGCTGCAACCCATCACTGGGAAACATCCACACTCATTCACACACTCATACACTACGGTCAATTTTAGCATACCCAATTCACCTGTACCACATGTGTTTGGACTTGTGGGGGACGCGCAAACATGGGGAGAACATGCAAACTCCACACAGAAATGCAAACTGACCCAGCCGTGGCTCGAACCAGCGACCTTCTTGCTGTGAGGTGAAAGTGCTCAATTAGATTATAGATAATGTTCTTTTTTGCACATATTTGTACTTAAACATGATTGTTTTAAACAATTTGTTGATTTAATGTGAACAGATGGGTTCAACGAGAGCATAAATGATTGATTAACAACCGTAGCGCACAAAGCAGATCCGTCTTTTTAAAAAGGTTTATTGGTTATTGTTAAAAATTACCTCCCCTGTGGTGAAAATAAATGAGTTTTTATTTCTGGAACATGACTGTTTCACTCTATTGTGGTACATTTACGTCATTATCACAAGTGTCAATATACGTAGGGCTGTTTGAATCCATCATTTCTGGAATTGATTCTGATTCATAATGCTGAAATCAATGGACATACTCACTCCTCAGTGAGAATGTTTACACGGACACAAATAAGCAGATTTTAATATGATTAAAACAATACTCTGATTAAGAGTTTACCATGTAAACAGCAATTTTTGATTTATTTAATCCAATTATGGTCATAATTAACCTAAGCAGAAATAGAATTATCCCAGAGATGGGTTGTGGCTGAAAGGACATCCGCTGCGTAAAAAAAACGTAATAACGTAACGTGGATAAGTTGGCGGTTCATTTCGCTGTGGCGACCCCGGAATAATAAAAGGACTAAGCCGAAAAGAAAATGAATGAATAAAAGAAATAGAATTAAGACATGTGGAGTATGCTGGTTTTAGTCACGTTATTGAAGAGCAGTACAGACATGTAAACACAGCAATCAAACTATTACTGTCGTGTAGTATTTTTTGCGCCACATTTTGCGAGGATAGTCTATACACACACACACACACACACACACACACACACACACACACACACACACACACACACACACACACACAAACACACATGGCTGTTCGACACTATTCTCTGCACTCACTGAGTCAGTGAATGACCACAGACACCTGCATCATGAAATGCTGAGTTTTTCCCTCATACGGCGTGCTGTATCAAACTCCATTAAAACAACACTCTTCCAGCAGTTCACACTCGCATACAATATCTCGTTTGTCATGGTGGGCATGCATGAAATGTTCCTGAATGAAAGTGAACCCAAACTGCAGTTAATGTGGACAAATTAAAAACGAAACACCCGATATTACATGAAACTCTGGAGGAAATGTGGACAGCGTGTTGACGCAATGACGTTAATCAAGCTATGTGCTATAACATGCAAAACGAGATCATAAAAGAAAAATTCAAAAAGCAACTCATGTAAACACCTTAATCATATTATTGTCTTATTCAGATTAAATAATTCCATTACTGATGTCCATGTACAGTAAATGTAGTCACTGATTCTTTTTGATTCTTCATATTCAAAACTCAACAATATAAATAAGCTGAAAGGGAGATCAAGCACACTTTTAAACTGCAAAAAATGATTTTCTTAGACTTTTTGTCATGTTTTTAGTCCAAATATCTAAAAAATCTTCAATCGAGAAGCATTTTCTAGACAAGTAAAAGCGTATTGTCTTGTTTTAAGAAATAATAAGTGTAAACGAATTGAGTTTTCCTTAAAACAAGCAAACCAATCTGCCAATGGGGTCAGCAAAATAATCTTATGTTAAAAGATTAAACAGTATTATTTTGCTTACCCCATTGGCAGATTATTTAGCTTGTTTTAAGGAAAAGCTCACAAAATTTTGGAATATTATTGACAAAGTCGATTCCATCCACAATGTGTAAGCAAAAATAAGCAAAACTATTCACCCCCTTGGATCTACAACTAGAATTGTTAATGTGGGTTGAATATTGTCTGTTGCAAAAAAAAAAAAAAAGATAGACAGTAGTAATTGTTAGTAATAGACAATAAATGAAGTTTGATAAACTAATTTTGAGAGGAGCACGTGATATGATTGAGCACGACTAGCTGCTCATCTGTAATCAGTAATAATCCAATCAGAGTGATCCAAGCTTACAATAAATGGATCGGTTTTCCCTACTGCTCTATCTTCGTTTTGGAAGATTCCCCCCTTCCACCCCATCTCCTTCTTTTCCTCCCTTTTCTAAGGGGAGCTCTTGAGACCTACCTGATCTCAGAACCACTTATTGAACAGGCGGGAGTATCTCTGAGCTCAGGGTTCTCTCCCGGGACAGCATGCCAAACCTGCTATAAACGCTAAGTATATCTAAGTGGGAACCTTTGAAAATGGAGTTTAGTAAATGTGTCTGGAGCATGCAGAGATTGCTTAAATTGTAATTAGATTATAATTGTAGTAAATTGTAATTGTATTATTTCC
This sequence comes from Danio tinwini, assembly GCA_903798205.1. NCBI lineage: Eukaryota > Metazoa > Chordata > Actinopteri > Cypriniformes > Danionidae > Danio > Danio tinwini. Next base: position 2,310,056 of record CAIGQZ010032237.1, on the reverse strand, counting down.
AAAGTTTTAAAGTGATAGTTCACCCAAAAATGAAAATGTTGTCATCATTTACTTACTTGTACCAAACCTTACATGTTTTAAACCTGAGTTTTTTTTTTCTGAAGTTTCTCTTTTGTTGAACACAAAAATAGACATTTTGAAGAATGTTGGAAACGTGTAACCATTGACTTCCATAGCAAAACAAATAATATAGAACTCAATGTTTACAAGTTTTTAGTATTCTTCTGAATATCTTATTTTTGTGTTCAACAGAACTATTATTTCTATAATCTATATAACTATAATTGACTAATTATAATCTACTATAATCAATCAATCAATGAATCATTAAATCAATTAATTAATTAAAATGAACTGTGTTGGAATTGATATTGATAAATGAAATTGTTAGCATTGATATTGAAATGTGATGATTTGCAATAGTCACATCACAGGATATGCAATGCTGAGTTTATATATTATTATATTATATACTAAAATTAATATTTTTTATTTCATGTGTTTTTGAGGCCTGTGACTGAATAAGGATTTAAAAGCATTCACAGATAAGAACTTGTAATGCTTGTAAAGTTAACTTTTTTATTATACAATTACCTGAATACTATTAGACTTGGAAAACAATCAAATATTCTTCATTTCAGTTGTATCTTTTTTATTGCATTGATATATGCTTGTGGATGGTTTATTATATTTTATCCAGATGCACTTCTCTATAGAGCCATTCCAATCAATTTAAAATGATTAATTCATTCCAAGTAGAGACATTTCAAGTCATTTGGTGAAATGGTATTAATAACGTAATGTGCACTCAACGGCCACTTTATTAGGTACACCTGTCCAACTGCTCACTAATGCAAGTTTCTAATCAGCCAGTCACATGGCAGCAACTCAATGCATTTAGGAATGTAGACATGGTCAAGACGATCTGCTGCAGTTCAAAGAGTGGGGAAGAAAGGTGATTCAAGTGACTTTTGAACGTGGCATGGTTGTTGGTGACAGACTGCTGATCTACTAGGATTTTCACGCACAACCATCTCTAAGGTTTAACCATCTCTAGCGAATAATCTCAGACTGGTTTCTTGAACATGACAATGAGTTCACTGTACTCAAATGGCCTCCACACTCCCCAAGATCTCAATCCAATAGAGCACCTTTGGGATGTGGTGGAACGGGAGATTGGCATCATGGATGGGCAGCTGATAATGATACTATCATGTCAGTATGGACCAAAATCTCTGAGGAATATTTCCAGTACCTTGTTGAATCTATGCCACAAAGGATTAAGGCAGTTCTAAAGGCAAAAGTGGGTCCAACTTGGTAAGTAACGTGTACCTAATAAAGTGGCCGGTGAGTGTATAGTGCAGTATAACACAATATCATAATGTTAGATTTTTCCCAATATTGTGCAGTCCTATAGTTGGAACAAAGCAAATTACAGAATTGTCAAATTTGGGTGAAAATTTTAAGCTAAAGGTATAGTTTCTAAGATATCAAAACAGCTGCTGCTAGTGCTTATGATGCTGCTTGTTTTGATAAACGAGCCAAATCCTATAATGTAAAGAGGAGTGTAATGTATGTGTGCAGTTTTGTGTGTATTTTCTACACCTCTGGGTGGCGTTAACCCATATAAACTCCTGAGATCTGAGCGTCTCTCCCAAAGGTCGAAGGTTTGATCTCAAGTGAAAAGCAGGATTGAGCCGAAGATCTGGAGATCATAATCTGGGTTTATCACTGCCTGCTCTGGGTCAAACGCTTAACCTGATGTTTCTCCAGAGGGAGCAGATCACAAATTGACCCCATATAAAAGTGTCTGCTGCTAAATGTCAAATTATCTAAATCTGCCTGGGCTCAATTAAAGCCACAGGTGCTGCCGGCGCAGGTCAGATTCATTCCAGTCACACACACTTGATATATTTTTAGGTCATCTCAGGAGAATGTAAACGTTCTGCTTCACAGTTTGCATTTGCATTTAATGTTTTCCGTCTTTTGTAGCTGTGAGTTCCAGCACAATCTCTCAAAGGTTCACAGGTAACTTATGAATTGCTTTCATTTTATTTTAAAAGGTTACTGCTGAACTCTTGAGCATTTGTTTGTAGACACTCAGAGAAAGTGACTTTTTGAACAAAATTTTTTGTCATATTCAATACAAATTGAATGTGCAATTCAACCATTCTTTCTTGTAAAATGAGCCAATCTTTCTATCTTGTTATTTAATTTAATCATGATTACCCAAGGGGTGGCTCAGTGGTTAGCACTGTCGCCTCACAGCAAGAAGGTCGCTGCTTTGAGTCCTGGCTGGGTCAGTTGGCATTTCAGTGTGGAGTTTGCATGTTCTCCCCGTGTTGGTGTGGGTTTCCTCCGGGTGCTCCGGTTTCCCCCACAGTCCAAACACATGCACTATAGGGTAATTGAATGATCTAAATCGTCCGTAGTGTGTGTGTGTGAATGAGTGTGTATGTATGTTTCACAGTACTGGGTTGCAGCTAGAAGGGCTTCTGTTGGAATAGTTGGCGGTTCATTTTGCTGTAGTGACCTCTGAAATAGAGACTAAGCTGAAGGAAAATGAATGAATGATTAACTAAATTATGCATTGTATTGTTTTAACAAAGAAGAGATTGAATTATGCAATTATTTAATAAACAATATTTAATAATGTACTACACATATTAATCATTACTTTATATTTAAAACATCATACTTGTGTATTTATTTATATATTTATTTTTCATTTAAATGTAATATAACATCTAAATTGAATGAATGAATAAATGAGCCAACATTGCTGTAACCCACCATTGTGTTAAATAGGTACAAACCCAAATGGTTTGGGTTATTTTTTCTTATTCAATTTAAATAACTCAGTGGTTGGGTCTGTCCATACTTGACCCAACAATTGGTTAAACCAATTCAATATCTTTAGATTAATACATAAAATACATAATACATACATTTAATAAATAAAAACTAACAAAAAAAAAGTTTTTAGTATTTCTAAATCACCTCTAAAAGCCACAATTTAGATTTTGGAAATGGATTTGTTCATGTTTTACTTAAATTTGGGTTAAAACAATTTGGAATTAAACAAAACAATGCTGGGTAAAATATGGACAAAACCAACCATCAAGTTAATGTTTGGAATTTAATTTATAATACCAAATTTGGGAATGACACGGTGGCTCAGTGGTTAGCACTGTGGAGGTGGCTGAATCGAGTCCCGGCTGGGTCAGTTGGCATTTCAGTGTGGAGTTTGTATGTTCTCCCCGTGTTGGCATGGGTTTCCTCCAGGTGCTCCGGTTTCCCCCACAGTCCAAACACATGCGCTATAGGGGATTTTAATAAACAATTGGCCGTAGTATATATATATATATATATATATATATATATATTAGGGATGCTCCGATCGATCGACCGAAGATCGGTATCGGCCGATAATCACATTTTATGACTCGATCGGTACTCGCTAACTTGGCCGATCTTACGAACCGATCACAATTGATGACGTCAGTGCATGAGGACGTACACGATGAGTGGGGACGTAAATGTTTTAGTCATCACCGGTGTGGAATTATTATGACGTTTCGAGAAACAATGAAAAATTTGCTAACTGCCATTTATGTTCCAAAGAAATCTCACGTGGAGGAGCATCATCCAAAACATTTAATACAACGAACCTGATTCGGCACTTAAGAACGAGCCACCGCGAGTCCTATGGTGAATACGAAAAACTGTCGACTGCAAAAAAGGCAACGGTAACTAGTAATGCAACTCTCACTTAGCCATCCATTACAGACATTCTGAAAAAACACGAACTGTACACACCAGACAACAAGAAAGCTAAGAATATAACCGCGAAGATAATGGAATTTATATGCATTGACAACCAGCCTCTGTCAGTCACAGAAGATGACTGGATTTTAACGCCTCATTGAACATATTGAACCATCTTGGCCTCTCGTTAACATTGGACAATGTTTAATTAAATCTAATGAATTGCATCAAACTACTCAAATTTGTTCATTTATATAAGTTTACATTTTTTTGTTGTGTTGTGTTTTGTTTTGTTTTTATTTTGTCCTGCTCAGGCTTGTATTGTACAATGTTTAAGTTAAATCAGACTTCTCCATTTTAGGAGATGAAATGTTTATTTTGTCCTTCACCGTTCACTGTACTACTGGACAATGTTTAAATAAACCTGTGAGTTGCATCAGCCTGCTCTTTTTTTATTTCTATTTTTGTCTCTTATTCAGTATCCTAATGTGCATAGTGTTATGCATTAACCCCATTGTAAAAGCATATTAAAATATTCACTGCATAATAAATACTTATTTGTGATTATTTAGTACTCTGTTAAAACAATAGTTTTATTACATATAGTGTTAAAATGTAACAAAAATATAACAAAGGCAACAACAATAGTATTACTTTATCTGAAAAAAGTTAATGGTGATCAGAGAGCTTACATATCAGTTATATAAACTTGAAGCATCAGAATCGGCATTGGTATCGGCCGATCAGCATGACAAAAAAATCGGTACTCGGTATCGGTGGCAAAAATCGGAGCATCCCTAATATATATATATATATATATATATGTGTGTGTGTGTGTGTGTGTGTGTGTTTCCCAGTAGTGGGTACTAAAAAAACTCAAAAAATGCTAAAACTCAGCATTTTTAATGATTGACCCAGCTGGCCCACAGGATCATGATCATCCAATCAAAGAGTCCCAAGTGACTATATATATCCCCATTTCCTTTCTACAACTATATTTTTCTGGAAGAAACCCCCCTCCTTCCCTTCTTCCACCTTTATCCCCAATGGGCGGCACGGTGGCCCATTGACTAGCACTGTTGCCTCACAGCAAGAATACCAATGGCGTCAGGTCTTCTCTGGGCCATCTGGTATTTCTGTGCGGAGTTTGTATGTTCTCCCCGTGTCCGTGTGGGTTTCCCCCGGGTTCCCCGGTTTCCTCCCACTATCCAAGTATGCTCTATGTTATAGATAAAATAAGCTTAAATCTTCTTTCTAATTTCTTACTCTCGGGAAGTTCACCTTGGCCTCAGCAGCGGGGGAGTTTAAGATTGACCTGAGCTCAATATCCCCTCACCCTGTGAAAGGGGGGAGCCCTAGGCTCGAGGATCCCTTGAGCTCAGGGCTCTCTCCCTGGACTGCACACCAAACAAGCTATGTATAAATCATGAGCTAAGTGTGAACTCTTGAAGAGTGTTTTAGCAACATTTCAATTTGTGTTACATTTGTGTTACATGATGTTTCTTTATAAACATTGTGTTAGAAATCAGTCTTTGTCATTGTGTAGTCCAGCTATAAGTGATAAAGTTGAGTCTGAGTTTGCTCATATATCACTTTCTTAATATATGAAAAGTAAAATAAAAATAAAAAATCCCTGAATTACAACACAGGCGCTCAAAAGCTTCTGCAAAGCCAAAATGAAGCCAGTAACAAATTCAAGGCAAACATGTATGCATAAGAGTATGAATAATTTAAAAGCCACTCTGAGAATCGTGACCAACAGATGGATTTATTAAATCTTCTACCCCAAATGTCTTATAAACAGCGACAGACTGCAAAAATTGAACTAGGAGGACAGAAAAGCACTCAGTCCATCTGACGTGGTGTCCCATTTCAGAAAACAGCACTCGCCACTCTGCTTTCCTTAGTTTTACCATCCTCAGAACAGCAGAAAGCTTGTTTTGCTGAGATGCTTGTAATCTCTCAGACCTTTGCTTATGTCAGTGGCCTTTTCACAGCTCCTGTAATTAATAGCAGTGCCTGTGACGCCGCTCTGAGGACATTTCATTACTTTTATGCTGCAGAAGAAAACTGTCACTTGATCTTGTAAATCTGTTTTTATGACCTTCTGTACATTTGATTCTGGAAGCTTATGTCTACCTTTGAATTAAGCAACTTGCAAGATGGATGGATAGATAGATAGATGGATGGGTGGGTGGGTGGGTGGGTGAGTGGATGGATGGATGGATGGATGGATGGATGGATAGATAGATAGATAGAGAGATAGATAGGTGGATAGGTGGATGGATGGATAGGTAAATGGATGGATGGATGGATGGATGGATAGATAGCTTTATAACATAACACAGTCATTGTTTGACTTATGATTTTTCACTTTAGAATTACATAAATGTTTTTTAATCTCCAAAGTTGTGATTTCTGTACTGCCAATATATCAATTTACATACAGTATATGTTATACTTTTATATTAAATATTTGTAATTCTTTTACATATATGTACATTTTTTTTCTGTTTATACATCTTATGATACATATACATATATTAGGGCTGCAAGATGCTGGAAAAAAAAACTGACATTGAAATATAAAAGTTTCCTGCAATATATTTTGTGATATGAATATAATTTCATAAGATCATAATTTTTACATTAACTGGGATGATTTTTTCGGGGAAGTACATCTGCATAAAATTTACAAAAAAAAACTATTATATTTCAATAAAAAATTTTATTTCTTTTTATACATTTTATGATACATGT
>CAIGQZ010032237.1:2291137-2303128 GCA_903798205.1 Danio tinwini | reverse complement strand
TAATTAAAGCACAGGTGATATGTGTGGATATGCACCCCGTCTACATTTCTGGTGACAAAGTTATGTAGGTACGTCTGGCTGCATCTTGTCTTCAAAAATAACGCTATAGGGTGGTATGACTGCTTCTGCTTCTGTTCATTTTAGTGATACTGCTGACCGCTTACCTCCATGTGGACGGCGTTTCCGGTGTTATCAGTTTGCCCAGTGGCTCGCCGTGTATGTCTGCAGACTTAGGACATGGATCGAAGTTGACCACAAAAATGGTGTTCGAGTTCAGTGAGGAACGGTTACAGAAAGCAGATAAAATAAAAGCAAAAATGAAATAAACTAATACAGAAATAAGCAACAGGCTAAAAACATGGTGGAATCATACAGCCACGACGGCTTTATTGCTTCTAAAAAACACAATCAGTTGGGTTTAGAGAAGGGGTGGGTGGGTCAGTCAGTCAGTCCACAGCAAGCTGGCCTGATTGGCTAAAGTTAATATTGCACCCTCTTGTGGATTTATGCGAGGAGAGGATGCTCGAGAGGAATTTGTGATCATTAAAAGCACACAGCAGCCTCTAGTGGATTTGCAAAAGCAAAAACTGTGAGCAGACATACTCAAGGTTATGTCTTTCGCTGCCTTCAGAAAGTATTGGGATACTGGGTAACTATCCACAATGAGCCTGGGTTAAATATCAGTGTTAAAGTGGCAAACTATATAATTTATTGTCCAAATGGGTTAAATTTAATTGCTTGAGATCCTCTGATGTGACTATTGCAGATTTTGCACATTTTGATATTGATGCTGAAGCGATATATTGTGCATTCATTCATTCATTCATTCATTTGTGTTCTTTTCGGCTTAGTCCCTTTATTAATCAGGGGTCGCCACAGTGGAATGAACCGCCAACTTATCCAGCATATGATGGATGCACTTCCAGCCGCAACCCAACACTAGGAAACACCCATAAACACTCTTTATTCTAGCTTATTCAATTCAACTGTACCGCATGTGTTTGGACCTGTGGAGGAAAGCAGAGCACCCGGAGGAAACCCACACTAAGATGGGGAGAAGAGGCAAACTCCACACAGAAATGCCATCTGATCCAGCCGAGGCTCGAACCAGCGACCTTCTTGCTGTGAGGCGATTGTGCTACACCATCATGACGCTTAATATATTGTGCAGCCCTAATATATATTCCTCCTTTCTTTTGGGGTGAAACATGATTAAATATGACTGCATATAAATATTAAAGAGTTTAAGGTTCCCACAGTCCTTATGACCCATTTTTTCTGACCACAGTAAAAATCATCAAAGCTCGACAGAGATGATTTATGCATTATGGATCAAAAATGAGAAGGTTCTGCTCCCGGATACTCAGAATGCATATTTAAAACCCCTCTCAGTTAAATTCTCTTTAAATTTTATAGCTTGTCCTCTTTTGTTTTCTTTTTATACATGGTCAATTTTACATCAAACCTCTAATGCATCATTTAAAGTGCATTCATTTTTAACATCTTGTCTTTAAGAGATTTTATTTAGGTCTATAGTTCGCTCAACCTTGAGCATATGGCGTCTACGGCTCAAAAGAGAAGGAAATGTACTTTCACTAATTGACCCGTTTAGACTTTTCAGTTTTTCTTAGTAACCTGAATTGAGTTGAAAAGAATGTCCGTGAAGAGCAAATCCCTGTTTTATCCTGTTTCTGTGTATTAGTGTCCAATTAAATGGACAGATCTCTACGAAATGCTTTAATTGTCTTTTGAGTGGCTACGATAACAGCCTTGTAGAAAAGCAGAGGAGAAGGGAATAATATTTGATAATAAACATACAGTTGAAGGCAAAATTAAATCAACCCATGCTCATTCTGATTACGTACCCCTATGTACATTTCTGGAGAGCGCCAAATATGTCCCAGGAGCTACATTCTCACCCTCTTATTTACTTGTTTATTTTATTTTTTGGCTTTTGTTTTTGTCTTACCGGCTTTCTGGAACCATTCTTCACCAGACTCGAACCCCGTCATCGCGGTCAACTACTTTTTGAGTCTCAAGTGTGCCGACGTACGCTGCAAGCCACTGGTCAAACTGGTAACAGTGGAAAAGCTGTCCGTAAGCCGTCAGCGGCAGTGTCATATCGCACCGTAGCATTCGTTTAAAAGATGAAAGGCAGACGTACATACTTCTGGCTACATAATTTGCAATCTCCAGAAATGTATATAGAGATACATTTTCAGAATGAGCCTATGTTGTATTTATTGGATTGAGGAATTTTTCACAGTATTTCCTATAATATTTGTTCTCCTGGAGAAAGTGTGACTTGTTTTATTTCGGCCAGAATAAAAGCAGTTTTTTTCATCTTTAAAATCATTTTAAGGTCAATATTCATTGTTTCCCACAGGTTTGAAATATGGTAGCCGGATTGAAACACACCATTTGGCCCCATCACATAAATAGTTAACCATATGCGACAAATAAAACATAAGTAAAATTTTTACAATAATTGTATTTATCATGACACAGTTTTACACGGTTTCTTTTTAATGGGTTAAAGTAAAAAAAAAAAGACTGTTTAAATAAAAAATAAATCCACTATTTCTGTTACTTTTATGCTATTCAGGAGCCATATGCACCCACTGACAGGTCACACTGATCTCTCTTTCAAGTTCAAAGCAAACTTGAATGCCAAAGCATTTTAGATATGAAAATAAAATAGCCTATGTAATTTATTAACATCATCAAATTAATAAAATAATCAGTAAAAGAGAAATAAATGACAGAAAAAGGAATAAAACAGACTATCTCTCTTAAAAAAAATCATAATTACAAGATTAAAGCTTGTACATTATTTAATAAGGCAAATGCATTGATTAACCACTAGTGGTGTACATATATTTTGCAGCCAGTTTAAACCGTTGTTTCATCCTCTCCAGGTATAAAAGTTTTTCTGAATCTTTTAGTCTTGCAGCTGTCAGCTGTGAAACAAGCAGAAAGTCTTTAATAAAAGAGTAATGCTAATTTGCATACAAGCTTTAGAAAGAAAACACAAAAGTTGAATCGTGGACATTTTAGGAGATTTAGAAACCCGAGCCGGACGAACTTTATAAGTCCCAAAAAGGCGCGTCTCTGTGGGTTTGTGCTGAGAGAGTGCTGGAGTTCCAACAGGTCTCGGGCAATCAGAACAAAACTGGTAAATGAGAGAAGATTTTTCACTACTTAAACTATTGTGAGTGTTTGGTTATATTGGGCGGATTAAAAAAAGTGTAAAAGGATCATAATAATAGTGGGGAAAAAAAAGGGTCACTAAATATACTTGGGCAGCCATTTATATACCTGGGAGGTATTTGTGGGAAGCACTAATACTATCAGCACCCTTAAGTGATATATGTTTTGGATTGTCTACAGAACAAACCACTGCTATACAATGACTTAATTAGTTAATTATACAAATGCCTAATTAACCTAACTTGCCTAATTAACCTAGTTAAGTCTTTAAATGTCACTTTAAGCTGAATACTAGTGTCTTGAAGAATATCTAGTCAAATATTATTTACTGTCATCATAGCAAAGATAAAATAAATCAGTATAAACAGAATAATATACAGGAGGGCTAATAATTATTATTAGCTATTAGAAATGAGTTAAAAAAACTATTATGTTTGGAAATGTGATGAAAAAATCTTCTTTCGTTAAACAGAAATTGGGGAAAAACATTAAAGTATATATATTGTTTGGCTCCTCTTTTGACGCATTTAAAAATCAGCAGATTTCAAAATGTGTTTTTCTTACTCTAAAGAGCCTTTAATAATCATCTAAACCTTTCTCTTAATATTTTATTTATGCATAACCTGATTAAATTTAGATGAGATTTAGAAGTGTTGTGTCTGTAAAGGAATAGTTTACAGAAAAAATTCTAAATCATTAAATATTCATCTGCGTGTGGTTGCAGCATTTTTGTAAGTTTAATATATTATATAAAGTCTTCTGAAGCTACAGTATGTGTGATATTGAACGTCACTGATACTTGCATGAAAACTGTTCAAACTGTTTATTTATACAGCACTTTTATTAACTGAGAAAACATCTAAATCAAGTGTAACTATTTTTATTGTTAAAAATATAATAAAATAAAGAACAATAATGTATAGAGTAGTAAAATATATACTCTACTATTATTATTGTTATTATTAATATTATTATTATACATTTTATTATTTTCGTTTTTGATTACAGGTAACAGAATGAATGACTGAGTTAAATGTACCATAAATTACATATATACATTTGCATATTCTCAACAAATCAATCCGATTGGCTTTATTGGGCTGTAACTCGTATATATGTTTTAAGATCCCTTATGTTATGTTGTACATGTAATTACATTGTATGGGTCAAAATGATGGATGTCTAATATTAAGTTTAAATATTAGGTATTTGAATATTAAATAAATTAAATAAAGAATATAAAAAAAATATATATATAGTTCTGTCTGGTTTTCGAATCTGATTGGCTGATAGCCATGCAATATTCTGCAATATCAACACTTGTACAGCCTCCTCGCCCTTGTGTATTATGGCTCGTTTCCACTGAGTAGTACAGTACGGTACGGTTCTGGTCGGTACGGGTCTCCTTTATCAGGCTTGCGTTTCCACTACAAAGGGTACCCTTTTGGTGGGCGTGGTGTACTACAGAGAGTTTCAGTCGACGTCATTCTCGCTCGAATAAATGTCTACAGTAAAGCTGTACAGGTCGTTCACATTATATGAGAAGCTCTTCTAACAAAACAGATGCTTTAAACATATTAATACTTGTTTATAAATGTTTATTACTAACATTTCTATGAACATGATTTGATTATAACTGCAGATCAATGACAGTGTGACAGTGTTACAGCCTACTGTAACGTCTGCAATTATATAAAATAAATAAATAAATGCAACATATATGAACACATACAGACCCTTACAGTCTCTGATATGTTACCACTTACAGATAAACGACACACAGCATACATTAAGTCCTTATTTGAGTTCAAAAACAACACGCAACATATACAGTAGCCCACAGTCAGAGCTAACCTCTCATCTGTGTATGTAATCTTCACCAGCACATGTAGCCTGTGTTAGAGAAAATTTCCGTCATTCTGAGTTCATACTAGTCCAAAAGGTGATGATAAACATGGCAGTTTGTTCATGATTTGTTCATGGCAGATTGTTCAGGTTGCTGAAAGAATTTGCTCCTGTGTTTTGTTGGGATTCTCCTTTTTTCCGCGCTTCACTCTCACGTTTGTCCTTTTATTCTGAATGGATCAGATGTCGAAGACGCTTCATTAATCATACATGTTATTATCATCAGCTCGAGAAGTTTGTTATATCAAATCTAGACGCGATCGCGAAAAAGCAAAAACCGCTTACACTTAGACTTTTAGACGGCCTCGTAAAACAACAACAGGACACGGCAGATTCTTGGCTTAGTGGCTGTTCATCAAGACAACGACAAGGTTTGTTTTGAGCCCGGGTCATCCATTACTCGTTATTATATGCATATAGTTGTCTCGGCGGTGTATTTCAAAACATGGCAGCTCCATTATTTTGATTCTGGCTAGCTCCACGAGATTGTGACGTATCTCTGTAACCAATCAGTGTTCAGCTGCGCGTGTAGCTCCACCTTTTGGTACCCTTTCTTGTCTTTGGTACCCTTTCGAAAGGGTGCTGAAAAAGTGGTACGGTACGGTACGGTACGCTTTTGACGGTGGAAACGGCCATAAAAGCGTACCGACCCGTACGGTACCAGTCAATGGAAACGAGCCATTACTCTGCCCTCATGACAAGCAGAGGAATAAGCTCACTACAGTTTGACAAATATTGCAGCTGTTGGACAACATAATGTACTTTTGAGGCTTTTTTTAGTCAAGGATGTAGTTGTTAAGATTGCAACTATGCAGTTTATTTATAAGGATAGACACTATTTAAAAATATTTATAACTTTGGAGATTCAGCTCGTTGGTGGCCATCAGCAGGGAAAAGAAATTGACATTTGACATTCAGCCACATGATGGCGACAGAGCATAATAAGTCCTTAGGGGAGAAAAACTCAAATGAAAGTTTCGCTAATCAAATCATTATTAAACAGGTAAGTGACATTCTAAGTTGATCTCTCTCTCTCTTGTATGTTGTAGTGCTGTATTTATACCATAGTAATCTGCTAGTGTTTGCTTTGGCATTTTCGGGGGTATTTATTGGATCTCCTGATTGCAACAGAGAAATACTGGGAAATCTCTGTAGACTGATGGCATTTCATGCCGTTCAACCTTATAATCTTAAAATGTGAGCAAAATTGTTCTGACGTCAGCTGCAGATGTGAATGAATGGCTGAAAAAAGTAGTTCCTCATACCAAAGGATTTTTAGACTCTCCGTGTCTCTTTTTTATATGCACAATTATGCTAACGAACTGTTGTATAAACATAATATCACACTCGTAGCAGTGCGGTATGGGTGTATATCATCATTGGGGGTGATATTGCTCATATATATATATATATATATATATATATATATATATATATTCTCAACTCATTTCTGATTAGTAATAATCAAAAGGTGATTTTCTTAATATTTGGATTTTTTCTAAACCCTCAGATTCTAGATTTCAAATAATCAAATTTCAACCAAAAAATGATCCTACATTAAAAAATGCTGGGTTATTTCAACTCAATTTTGGGTGTAAAACGGTCCAAGCCAACTGCTGGCTTAATTTTTTTTTTTATTAAATTAATAGGACCAATTTTAACCCAGTGTTTATGTAAGTCCATGCTTTACCCAATTTGGGTTTCAATAACACTGCATTTCCTAAAGTGTATCTCAGCAACCCACACATCAATGGAAAGCGTATTTGTTCAGCAAAACAAATCTTACTTTATTATAAATCTTATAGTGTAAGTTATATACAGTAATATAGTGTAAGTTCTGAGTCTGAACTACATTTATAGGGTGCATTTATGGGTTTTTCAGACAGAAGCTGTGTCAGTAGTTGAATGATCACACAGGAAGCTAAAAAAGCACTCGCTGTAGTTAAACAATTTGCTGAAGCTCTGCCCTCACAAGCCAAGAAATGCATTAGCCCTCAAAGACTATCGATTTTAACTTGGCGAAAATCATAAAACTTTTCACTTGCAAAACACCTGTGGTTCTAGATTAATATCCAACCGTGAGCTGATGAAAAATTTACTGAAAAGACCTGTGGGAGGGAGATGCACTAGATTTTGGATGAGAGTGATGTGTGTTTTTTTTTTTATAGATCTGATCATATGACACTGATCTGGAGTTCAGACAACAGAAGACCATAAAGAGCACTAGTCTGATTATACACACTTATTCCTACTGCAGAACACATTGTCTCACATAGCGCTGTATGATTTGGAAAAAAAAAATTGCAATTTATCTTATCAAAAATGCGATTTGTGATTTAAAATGCGATGAGAATCAGCATCTCCAAGTCGGAAAAAGATGGTTTGCCATGTCCAGGTTGGAGGAAAGTATCCAAGTATCTTGGGTTTTTGTTCACAAGTAAGGGAAGGAGGAAGTGTGAGATTGACAGGCGGATTGGTGCAGTGGCAGCAGTAATGCGGTCGATGTATCGGTCTGTTGTGATAAAGAAGGAGCTGGAGCTTTCGATTTACCGGTCAGTCTACGTTCCTACTCTCACCTATGGTCATGAGGTTTGGGTCATGACCGAAAGGACAAGATCTCGGATACAAGCGGCCAAAATGAGTTTCCTTCTCAGGGTGGCAGGGCACACCCTCATGGATAGGGTGAGGAGCTCTGACACCTAGGATGTGCTCCAAGTAGAGCCGCTGCTCCTCCACATTGAGAGAAGTCAGCTGAGGTGGCTCGGGCATCTGTTTCGGATGCCTCCTGGGCGCCTACTAAGGGAGGTGTTCCAGGCAAGTCCCACTGGGAGGAGGCCTCGGGGAAGACCCAGGACACGATGGAGGGACTATGTCTCTCGGCTGGCCTGGGAACGCCTCAGGATCCTCCCGGAGGAGCTGGAGGAAGTGTCTGGGGAGAGGGAAATCTGGAGTTCTCTCCTAAGACTGTTGCCGCCACGACCCGGCCCCCGAAAAGCGGTAGAAAATGAATGCATGATTAAATGAGCTGCAGGTTTGATGTGGTGTTTTAATAACACACGAATTATTGTATTAATATGTATAATTTATGAACATATATATTATTTGTAATACAATTTGTCCTTTAATACAAGCGGTCAGATACATGAACTGTACTTTTTATTTGACCTGCTCAAAAAACACTAAAAACAACACTTACATTTTAAGTGTTTACACTTTACATTTCATTTATATAACAAATAATTAAATGTCAATATTATCCCGCTTGCTTTTTGAGTGTTGTCAAGCTAGTTCTTAAACACCTGATTGGTCATTGCGTGAGTGTACAGCTTTCATTTTCTCAGTGGCATTGAAATAGGGGCTTGTGGGTTCTGCTGTAAGAATTGTCTGCTTTTTAAGTAACGTTAGTTGGAGCGTTTTAATTACTCGCGCTTGCCTCACTCGCCATAGTAATAATCAAAATAATCACAGCTTTTGTGATTTTAAAATCACACCTTTTCAAATAAAGATCTTGGTTTAATTAATCGTGCAGCCCTAATATCACACACAATCTGTTTCTTCAAGAGAGGTGTGGAAGTGTTTCATTTATCGAGTTTCCATCCTAACATGAAAAAAAGCTAAAAATCCTAAATGTGAATATCCAAGTAGTTGTTGGAGTGGCTGACTGTAGAATTGGTAACCTAGCAACCAGCGTACTGTAGCAAGTATAATGGTGTAACAATTAACGATGCTTTTATTCATTTTAAATGTACTGTATGCCAAATCCAACACAGTCTCTTTGTGAAAACATACTCCCTTACACATTTCTGGAGAGTGTAAATTATTTGCACCAGAGCTACGTATGGCTCCACTTTGTATTTAAAACAAACACTAGAGGGCGGTATGACACCGCAGACGGCTTCTGTTTCTTATATCGCTACCAGCTGACTGCTTACATCCGTGTGGATGGCTTTTCCACTGTTACCAGTTTGCCAAGAGGCTCGCCACAAATGTTGGCAGACTTGAGACACAGAGAGGAGTTGACTGCTATGACGGGGTTTGAGTCCAGCAAAGAACGGTTGCAGGTAAAACAAAAAAATGCAAAAATTTAAATAAATAAACAAATAAATAATGGTAAGAATGTGTTAGGATCTGAAAATGTGGTAACAATTAGGTGGCCGCGAGGGCTTTTCTTTTGAAAACACCATTTGTTGGGTTTAGGGAAGTGGGGGGGCAGGGGGATTGGTCGGTCGGTCAGTCGGTCAGTCAGTCAACAGCAGCCTCTACTGGATTTAAGCAAGAACACCAGGTGCAAATGGCACTCTAAAAATAAATTTGACATCTGAAAAAGCATACACAGCATCCTCTGGTGAATTCATGAAAACAAAAAACTGCAAAAAAACCCCAAGCTCCTAGAACCTATTTCATCGTCTCCAGAGTCCCGGGGTACAGATCTGTAATGAGCCTGGGTTGTCCAAATCAGTTATTTTATCAGTTTCTATTAGATTGTGGTTAGCATTTATGTATTTAAATTATTATTAATAATAATAATAACAATAATAAATAATAATAATACAAAATATATTGATTTTTTATTTCTCATGAGATATTGTAAGACAAACATTTGAGATATTTGTAATCTAATCTTTGCACTTTGTCTTGCCAAATTCAAGAAAAAAGCTAATATTGGATTTATTTATATATATTATAAAAGCACATAAATAAATATTTCATTGCAATTTAAGTAGTAGCAACTGATTTAAAGTATCAATAAACTTAAAAGTAGGTGCAAGAGTAAAATATAGTATACTATATGACAACGTTTTGGTTAACATTTTTTTATTTGAAATTAATTATTTTCTTTTTATTTATATGGTAACACTTGTATTAATGTTATTTAACATTTACTATACTAGTTACAACATACTACTACATTAGTTAATGAAAATACAGTTGTTCATTGTTAGTTCAGGTTAACTAGCGATGCATTAACTAATGTTAACAAGCATTAATTTGGATTTTAATAATGCATTTGTAAATGTTTAGTTACGATTAACAATTTTTGTACAAGTATTGTTCATACTTAATTCAAGTTAGTAAATACATCAGCTAATGAAACCTTATTGTGAAGACCATATGCTTTTCTGTACTTTTATTTTTCATGTGTAATTTTAGGACAAACATCATGCTGTGATCTGAACTTGTTTCTTTGCACTTGTCCTGTTGTTAAAGTAAAAAAAAATGCGACGCTTGAGTCTTTTGGGATGTGCAGATGATCAAAAACTGTGCTTTTAGAATCATTTGGCCTGTTTTTACACTAGCCATTGAGTCAAGCATCGGTCAAGAGAGCATCTATTTAGCATGGAGCTCCAGAAAAAAATGTTTGTGTGTGTTTTTGTCAGGCCGTGCGGCATAGAATTGGCTGCGGATCACAGAAGCATTAGCTCTGGGCTGCCATTATCCATGTGTCTTCATGGAGACTCTTATCGGTGGCTCAATTATGCAAAAAGTGTTATCAGCTTTCATCCAAACGCTCTTCGGCAGCTTAATGTTCTCAGAAGATCCTTCTAGCAATCACTGCTTTTCTGCAGAGCTTATATTTGATCTCATCTGCTGCTCTTATATTAAAGATGAGGAATATTTATTGTGTGCTTGTTGACATTTTATTCTGTCAGATTAACATGGATAGATGGAAGATAAAGATTGAGATACTGATAATATTGTAGGGCTTCTGTGGGGCTTATTTTATTGTATTATATTTTAATAAATCATATTTAAAATTGAAATATATTTATTTATTTATTTGCACAAAATAAAATGTATTTATTTATATTAATAATATAAGCTGGAAATAATAGTAATAATATTATAATTTAATTTAATATCTATCTGTCAGTGTATGTGTGTGTGCGTGTGTGCATGTGTGATTATTTATGTGCATGGATGTACAATGTGTGTGTGTGCATGCCTGTGTGTGCATGATTTTGTGCGTATATGTGTGTGCTAATGAGGCTCAGACTGCAGTTGTGTATATATCAGTGTATGATCATTAATGACACTCAGAGCTGAGCTGATCCTCCTTAATTTATGAACTAGTGTCTGTGTCAGGTCAACAGTCCTCACAGCACATTCAGCCTCCGCCATTCATTTTCCAATCACTGGAAACACGTGATCCATGAAAGAAGCAGCATTGATTAATGCCAGCGCACGACATGTGGCATTAGCCGGTGGCTCTATAGAGCTGAAGACATTCCCTTAATTGCAATGAGTTAAGTCTGTGTGTGCAGGTCGCTGAGGGAACACTTTTCATTTGTTTCCCTTTGTGCTCTGGATGCAAAACTTTTCAAGAGTGCCATGTCAATTCATATAGCTGCAAACAAACAAACAAACAAACAAATCGGTGTTCTGCATGCCAGGCCAGTAGTTGTTGCAGTGACTTGACTATAAATTAATTAAATGTCATGAATAAAATAAAATAAAATAGTCTATGAATAAATTAATGAATGAAGCAACCACCTACTCACCAAACCAATCCAAACCAACCAACCAAACAACCCAAACCCACCCCAACCCAAACAAATCAAGCAAACCAAACCAACTAACCAACCACTTACTCACAAACCAAACTAAACCAAACCAAACCAAATCACCAAACCAAACCAACCACCCAAACAACCCAAACCCAGCTGAACCCAACCAATCCAAACAAACTAACCAACCAACCAAACCAACCCAAACCAAGCCAAAAAACCAACCCCAACACAAACCAAAGCAAACCAAACACACCAAACTAAACCCAAGCAAGCAACCAGCCACATACTCAAACACCCAAACAACCAAACCAAACCAACCAACCTAACAACCCAACCCAACCCAACCCAAACAAGCCAATCAAACCAA
>CAIGQZ010032237.1:2272015-2285031 GCA_903798205.1 Danio tinwini | reverse complement strand
TATGGATGTGACTCTTTTCCGTTATGGATGTGACAGCTGTGAAATTGCCACTTCTGTGATTTTGGCAAATTAAATATATTAGTTTTAAACACTGACAGATACATTTATGAGTATTTTTAAAGTACAGTAAAATACTTGCTTACACAACAAATGTAGAAACGGTTTCTCTATTTTGGTGAAAACATTTTTATCATGACATTTGCATGAAATTGCTTATATATATATATATATATATAAATTAGGGTTGTGGCATCGTACGATGTGTAATGGGAAACATCATGATGGCATCATCATTGTAGGTGGCGGTGAAATAATTCATTATGAATAATTAATTTAGAATTAATTAATTATTTGTAGCCCACCATTTCAACTGCCTGACCCGCATGGTCTTTGTTTTACCCATAACCAAATCATGAATAAATGAAGATCAGTTACACACAAATTACCACATGTCAATCACTTTTTCTGCGGGACTCTGGCATGCATATGCAGAGTGATCTATGTTGTTATAATGGCGTCAACAAACTTTGTTGGTAAAAGGGTGCACAACCAACAGGAACAAACCAACAGTATCTGAGGTTTACGCTAAAATTACCAAGTACAAGCATGAAAGAGAAAAATTGAAGCAGTGGACTGATGCTGTGACACGTTACCTAACAGAAATGTTGTTAGATAGAAACAAGATTAATTAAATATCACGTCTAGCAACTATAGTGAGACGCCATCCAGCGGTAGCCTACATCTTTGATAAACTGTCCGATGTGCACTGCTCTCTGGAGTTTTGTGCTCTAAGCACCCACTGACTGCCTGGAGCTCAGATATGTGCATATGCTTCTGCAGCGCATGCCTGAGTGTGATGTGTGTGTGGTGTGTGAGTGTGGTCAAGTGATGTGCATTAAAGTCAGAATTATTAGCCCCCCTGAATTATTAGCCCCCTGTTTATTTTTTCTCCCAATTTATGTTCAACAGAGAGAAGATTTTTTTCAGCACATTTCTAATCATAATAGTTTTAATAACTCATCTCTAATCACTGATTTATTTTATATTTGACATGATGACAGTAAATAATATTTGACTAGATATTCTTCAAGACACTTCTATACAGCTTAAAGTGACATTTAAAGGCTTAACTAGGTTAATTAGGTTAACTAGGCAGGTTAGGGTAATTAGGCAGGTCATTGTACTGTATAACGATGGTTTGTTCTGTAGACAGTCGAAAAATATATAGCTTAATGGGGCTAATAATATTAACCTTAAAATGGCTTTAAAAAAAATTAAACCGCTTTTGTTCTAGCTGAAATAAAACAAATAAGACTTTCTCCAGAAGAAAAAAACATTATCAGAAATACTGTGAAAATGTCCTTGCTCTGTTAAACATCATTTGGGAAATATTTTAAAAAAGAAAAAAAATTGAAGGGTGGCACAGTTTCAATTTACTATAAATCTTCTATGTGAAGCTGCTTTGACACAATCTACAATGTAAAAACACTATAGAAATGAAGAATTGAATTGAATTGAATTCAGCTTAGTTGCTTTATTTATCGGGTGTCGACACTTATCCAGCATATGTTTTGTTTTACACAGCGAATGCTCTTCCAGCTGCAACTCAGTACTGGGAAAATATATACAGTAATAAATCCCATAAAATAAAGTACGAAAAAATGCTTGCGGTTTATTACCAGTTTTTCCACATAATTTACAACATCAACCCAGACAATATAACACTTCACACTATTAAAAATGTCAAAAAGTCACATTTTCAAACTTTTTTTTTTAAATCATTAATTGTTGAAAGAGATCAAGTTCTCATAATTCATTCATTCATTCATTCATTCATTCATTCATTCATTCATTTTCCTTTTGGCTTACTTCCTTTTTTAATCAGCGGTAGCCACAGCGGAATCAACCACCAACTTATCCAGCATATGTTTTAAGAGCGGATGTCCTTCCAGTTGCAATCCATCACTAGCTATGTTTCCATCCACCTATTTTTATGCACATTTTAAAACTGTTGCTGGAAATGCCATGATGTGCATAAATTTTGAAAATGTGCATAAAAAACATAAGTGCATAACTGAGTAGGATAAACTTTTTATTTGATAAGAAAAGATGCGTTTAAACTACGATGGAAACACTTTTACCGCACAAATTCCAGTGTGCGCATTAAAAAAGGTCATGTGATTTTGTTATAAGAAATCATGTGATGATATAAATGTGTGTGAATGGACAAACCAGCAGGCTGAGCACATTATAAACCATCTGAAATGTTGTTTTGGTCATTCTAAAGTACCTTACCGTTTAAGTATTAGTGTTATTATATTATTAATGACATCCAGAATCAAGAGCGTCTGTGCTCCGCGTCTGACACCTCCAAACGCCACCGCGCGTTCACTGTGTGTCAGGATTGCCTTCCGAGGCGCAAGTCATTTATTAGATGAAGAAAAGATTGACGCAGCTTCTCTTATCACAGCAATTTCAGTTTTTACTCTTGATATTTGGCGCCAGTTAATCAGGAAGTGACGATTTTGTTGGCTTTGACTCGTTGAATGGAAACGCTGCTTTATTTGCACGTATTTAATGCGATAATCCAGTTTTGCTCATAAAGTTCATTCGCATTTTTGGATGGAAACATAGCTACTGGGAAACACCCATACACACTTATTCACACACATACACTACAGACAATTTAGCTTATTCAATTCACCTATAGCGGATGTTTTGGACTGTGAGGGAAACTGGAGCACCTGGAGGAAAACCACGCCAACACATAGAGAACATGCAAACTCCACACAGAAATGCCAACTGACCCAGCCGAGGCACGAACCAGCAACCTTCTTGCTGTGAGGCGATCGTGCTACCTACTGTTCCACCGTGATGCCCAAGTTCCCATAATGTAATTCAAAAGCATAAAAGAAAACCATGAATCACAGAATACAGAAAACTGTTAATCTATGGATATTTGTATACAGTGTAATCAAGAAAATAACCACATATCTGAAAGATCAAGAATAACAATTGATTTTAACTAGTTTTAAATGGAGCAGGATGAAGCACAAGTTTATTAAATTGTTTCCTCAAATCCTTCATGTGCTTTATAAATTGTTTAATTTGGGAAACCTATTAGTAATGTTGGACTTAAGAAACACCAAATAAAGGTTTCAGGGTGTCATAAAGAATTTGTCAAAATGATTCGCCCTCCTGTGAATTATTATTATTATTATTATTTTAATAATAATAATATATAATAATATAATCTTATTTTTATATTTCCCAAATGATGTTTAACAGATTCTGGAATTTTTTATTGTATTTCCTATAATATTTTTTCTTCTAAAGAAAGTATTATTTGTTTAATTTTTAGCTAGAATTTAAATATTAAAAAAAAAAAAACATTTTAAGGTCAATATTATTAGCCCCCTTAAGCTATATTTGTTTTGGATTGTCTACAGAGCAAACCATTGTTATACAATGACTTGCCTAACTACCCTAACTTAACCTTACCCAAAATTAACCTAGCTAAGCCTTTAAATGTCACTTTAAGCTGAACACGAATGTCTTGAAAAATATCTAGTCAAATATTAGGTGCTGTCATCACGGCAAAGATAAAAGAAATCAGTTTTTAGAAATGACTTACTAAACTCAATATGCATCCGGTGTGCAAAACATTTGCTGGATAAGTTGATGATTCACTCCGCTGTGGCGACCCCCTGATTAATAAACGGACTAAGCCGAAAAGAAAAGAATAAATGTTTAGAAATGTGTTGGAAAAAAAACATCTTTTAGTTAAACAGAACACATACAGGAGGGCTAATAATTCAGACTTCAGCTGTATATCCCAAAAAGTGTTGCTTATTTACAGATGTTACTACTTCGATTTGGTCCCTTTGCCGCCGTTTCATACCGCTGCTGCGGCGGTATTTGGTGCACCAGCAGCTTTTGACCGCTGGGTGGCGCTTTAACCACAGATTTTCAGCTTTGCCTTTTCACAATACTAGATAGACGGTTCTGTATGTGTACCTTATGTGATGTGATCAATTAAAATATAATTTCGTTTTAGTTTTCTTAGTAATAAACATGCTTTTACATTATATTGTTTGTTTTAGAAAAGATACATGGTGAGAAGTATAGCCCTAGGCTGCAAAAAGCAAATCTAAGAATTAGTTCTTTAGCCTTTATAGTGCCCTATTAAATTGCGTTGGGGTGAAAACAATAAAAACCGCGACACAGCACACATACAAAATAATATTAAGATTATTGTGCCGGTGGAGCACTTCACCTTGTTATATATGTTATCAGTAGGCTAATTATTATTTATAACAGGCTTATAAATATTTGACCAATTGCCATTACATGTAAAACACTCTCGTGCACTCAGAACTAGTGGCAGTTATGAATTAAATAAACGGGCATATACGCACGCAAAGTGAGCCGCATATTATCGTCTGTTCATTTCAATTCAATTAATCTTTATTTGTATAGCACTTATACAATGTAGATTGTGTCAAAGCAGCTTCACATGAAAGTTTATAGTGAATTGAAACAGTGTCAGTTCAGTTTTCAGTGTTTAAGTTCAGTTTTTAGCTCAGGTCAGTGTGGGTTAATAATCACTACTGAGAGTCCAAACACTGAAGAGCAATTCCATCGATGTGCAGCTCTACAGATCCCGAACCATGCAAGCCAGTGGCGACAGCGGCGAGGAAAAAACTTCACCAATTGGCGAAAGTGAAGAATTTAAAAAACCTCGAGAGAAACCAGGCTCAGTTGGGCACGACCATTTCTCCTATGGCCAAACGTCTTGTGCAGAGCTGCAGTCTAGGCGCAGGAGCTGGACCTCAGCGAAGACACGTCTGTCCTTGGAGCATCACAGGAATCAATCTCATACTCTCCATCATGACCACCACAGCAGCAGCACAGGATACGGCCTGGTCCAGAAACCTTGGGATCGTCTCGTCGCTGGTCTTGGATCGCATCAGTGGCACTGCATAGTCTGAGGGTCTCGAGATGAGTACCCCCAGGTGGAAATACAGAATAAGGAGAATAATTAGCGTAGCTGCTGTTCATAGTGTATATAAACAAGAAGCAAAATCGTGTGTGGGGCACATCATACGTTATACTGCTATGTAATGCACTAAGTGTATGCTTTGCTAAAAAGATAGGTCTTTAATCTAGTTTTGAAGAGTGAGAGTGTGTCTGAGCCTCGGACATTATCAGGAAGGCTATTCCAGAGTTTAGGGGCCATAAATAAGAAGGCTCAACCTCCTCTACTAGACTTTGCTATTCTAGGTACTACAAGAAGCCCTGAGTTTTGAGATCTTAAAGAGCGGGTTGGATTGTAGCGAGACAAGAAGTTGGTTAGATAAACAGGAGCTAGACTATTTAAGGCTTTATAGGTAAGAAGCAATATTTTAAATTCAATACGAAACTTAACAGGCAACTTAATGAAACTCTGTTCATTTCTCTTTCACACACATGCTGAGAAAGAAAAAAAATCAGCTTGTTTAAAAAAGCACATTATATCTACTAATGTATAATAATAATAATATTTAGCTAATATATCCATAACGGCAGGATGCGTGGTGCTTTGACTGGATATCTAGGTCAAAAGCAAAACTGTTACCTGTTGCACGGCAAAGGCTAGCCTATAGTGTGGAAAAATATAATTCACAGCCTGGGGTGCGTTTCCCAAAACCATTGTTAGCCAACTAAGGTAGCAAGTTCTGTCGTTACAAACAGTTTGTTGATTTGGCGTTTCCCAAAACTATCGTTTCACAGAGAGTCTGGTGACAGAGTTTGTGTTTGTGTGGTAATCAGAAATGTAATTGTATTTTATACTGGTTGTTAATTTAGTGTCTAATACTTTAGAGTGTGCCAGTTTCTCTCTGATACACTCGAATAACAACCTCTTTGTTTCACTTTTTCGATTGTAAAGCTTGGTTATGGATTTGTATTGATTGCTTGAAACTCAAGGAAAAAAAGATATACAAGCAGGGATTTAATTAAAGCTTGATGAAGTTTCCCCTAAGGCTGAGCTGTGAGTTGCTTTTCTTTCATGCTGTTTACATGCTTTCAGCACAAACACCAATCTTTTTTCTCTGAGCGTTGGTGGATTTTCAGACCTCTCTGGATGTGTACAGTATATAACCATGCTTTGATGTAATATTGAAATATGATTCACTTTAAAATATGATGAAATTGTGCATCTGACAGGAGTGGTTTTACAGCATTAATATTTGAGTCACTGCAACTAAAAGAAAAACAGCTTAAAGTTAAGCCTGAAGTGGTTTGCTGGTTTGATTTCTGGATTAGTTGCTCTCACGGCCTGACAGGTGTCTGAATCCACTCTAAAACTGCTGAAACAAACCAGCTGATCACCTTTTGTCAGGTTAAGAGGTTTTTCAGAGGAGTAAAGACACACGGTGAAAACAGTCAAAACACTGCAAACAGTTGCACTACATATTTTTGTGGCAAGAGATTTATGGTATGCAATATGCATGTATTTCTTGATATATTTAATTTAGTTTATTATTTTTTATTTAAGCTTTTCTATTTATTTGTATAGTTTTTTAAATATTTTTAAATTAATTATTATTTATTTTACATGGTTATTTTAAGTTTTTAAAATAAAAGTTTTGTTAAGATTTATTTATATTTTTTTAAATATATATAAATATATATATATATATATATATAAATATAAATATATATTTTATTTTATTTATTCATTTATTAAAACATTTAAGTTTTTCTATTTATTTTTATCTGTAATTTTTTTCTATATATTATTTTTTATGTCAATATTTTCCTATTTATTTATTTCTTTTACTTTTATTTATTCATTTATTTATATTTTTATTTAAGTTTCTCTATTTATTTTTATTTATTCATTTAGATTAGTTTATTTTGTATATTTATTTGTTTGTTTCTTTATATACTTTCAGTTATTTAAATTTTTTTCTAATTAATTTATGCAGTTATTTTAAAATTTCCTATTTATTTATATATTTCTATATATTTTTCTATATATTAATTTCTTAATATACAATTTTATGAATTCAAAGTTGAACAGCTGTTATTAGACACAAACTGACATTTATGACACGGTATACATGCATTTACTGGCATGTTTTATTCATTTAATACTATCTTTAATAAATTTATAAAACATTTAATACATTCTCTTAATAAAGTAGTCTTATTATAAATAAATTGATCAATACTTATAAAAAATCCTAATGACCCCAAACCTTTAAACAGTACTGCTTAAAGACTAAAAATTAATAATCTAAATGAAAGAATAAATAAACAAACAAATACTTTAATTCCTATTTGGCTTTTTATAGTCTTATTTATTTAGAAAGTACTTGTAAAATAGCTATAATACAAAAAAATACTTGTATAATAACTGTATAATAGAACTATATAATATTTATATGAAAATGTAATTAATATATATTACTGGTATATGAACGAATGAATGAATAAATAAATACTAATGATTTAAAATGAATAAATGGATGGATGAATGAATTTTAGAAATGAATAATTGAATGGATGAATGAATGAATCAATTAAAATTAATAAATGAATAAAAATGAAAGAATGAATAATAATAAAATAAATGAATGAAAGAATGAATCAATGAAACAATCAATTAATCAGTAACAGTGTAAAATGGAATGAATGAATCAATCAATCAAATGAATGAAACAAATGAATGATCGTAAAAATAAAATAATAAATAATAATAAAATGAATGAATGAATGAAAAAGGTAATGAATTAATGAAACAAATTAATGAAATGAATAAATTTAAGTAAAAAGGAAATAATAATGAATGAATGATCGAAAAAGGTAACAAATGAATGAATGCAAGAAACAAGTTATAAATGAATGAATGAAATATATAATAATTAAAGAATTTTAGAAAAGAAAAGAAAAGTAAAAAATAATAAATGAAAGTAAAAATAAAAGAATTAATCAATGAATGAATGAAAGTACAAAGGAAATAATGAATAATAGTAAAATGAAAGAATGAATGCATAAATGAATGACTAAAAAAGAATAAAAGTAAAAATTAAAGCATAAATGCATGCATGAATGAATGAAAGTAAAAAATTATAAATTAATGGATGAAAGTAAAAATGAATCAATGAATGAATAAAAGTACAAAGGAAATAATGGATAATAGTAAAATGAATGAATGAATGCATAAATCAATGAATAAAAAATGAAGGAATGAAAGTAAAAATGAAAGAATAAATGCATGAATGAATAAATGAGAGTAAAGATTAATAAATTAATGGATGAAAGTAAAAATGAATCAATGAATGAATAAAAGTACAAAGGAAATAATGAATACTAGTAAAATGAATGAATGAATGCATAAATCAATGAAAAAAAATGAAGGAATGAAAGGAAAAAGGAAATAATAAATGCATGAATGAATGAATGAATGAGAGTAAAAATGTATAAATTAATGGATGAAAGTAAAAATGAATGAATGAATGAACATTTTGACGTTGCTTTCCATATTGCATACGGATTTAGTTGTGCCTTAATAAAAGAGTTTTGTAACAATGCAGACTGAAAGCTGATTTCTGAATGGCAGAACCACAAAGCAGAGAAATAACAGGTTATGTTAATTCCCAGGGTCGTGTACACAATGGCAAACGCTGCATCATAATTTAAACGAGCTTCCATGCAGAATAAACCGCAGCAGACTGACTTTGTGCCAATAGTAAATCTCTGAATTAAAACTCTGAATAGTCTTCAAAAAAGCGAGCTGTGGTGAAAGCTTCAGTCTGCTGTTTAGTATGGATGTCCGTATCTGTGCATCATCTGGGTGTCTGTCAGCGTGTTAGTGCTAACGCTGTGTCTTGCTCTGACTTGATAACAGGCTGTTTTTCAGCAGAGATGGAGATGCTGAGAGTGCAGGTCTCGTCCGCAGGGTCAGTGTCGTCCACCTCTAGTGCCCTTGACAGGATCCCAATACCCCACAATGCACCTGTCAATCTGCAGAAATTAGCTTAGCTCGCTTCTGTTTAAAAGAGCTGAGGTGGGGAGATTCTGGCTCTTCTGTTTGTGCTTATATTAATGGATACCAGACCATCAGTGACTGCTTTATTTACACTTAAGACACCAATACCAAAATAACCAGCCGATTCAATTGTTATCACTCGACTGAATGGGCATTATCAGTGGTTATTATCTGATTATTATGGGCCAGGAGGGGCCTTCGGCGGCCACTAGTAGGCTCAGAAGGCTGTTATCATCCATTCACATGGTTAATCAGCTATATAATAAAATAAAATACAATTAATGGGAAATTTAATTAAAAATATAAATAATTCTCGTTAACTTCCGGTCACAGCCGTATGAGATCTACACTCAAAAAAATATTTTATTTTACTTAAATGAGCTGAAACAACACAATTCTTGAGAATTCATTGGGACAACTTAATTTTTTTATGTTCAATCCACATAAATTTGTTAAAAGCGTTAAGTTAACTTAATTTGTGTTGAGACAACATGAATGAATTGTGTGGAACCCTGCATTTTTTACAGTGTATATCTGATTAACCATGTGAATGAATGATAACAGCCTTCTGAGCCTTCCATAAGGCGCAGAAGGCCCCTACTGGCCCATATCTATCAGCTGAAACCCACTGATAACACCCATTCACACAAGTGATAACATTCGAAACAGCTGAATTTGAATCATAATTCCTTACATTTATATAGCTCTTTTCTGGACACTCAAATCGCTTTACACATCGAGGGGAATCTCCTCATCCACCACCAGTGTGCAGCATCCACCTGGATGACATGACATCAGCCATATTGCGCCAGACCACACACCAGCTGATTGGTGGAGAGGAGACAGTGATGAAGCCAATTAGGAGGCCATGATGGACAGAGGCCAGAGGCGGTTGTTGCTAGAACAGATACGTTTGCGGCCGGAAGTTAAAGATAATTATTTATGTTATTTATTAAATTTCCCATTTATTGTATTTTATTATCGTCTACCCCCACCCCAACCCTAAACCCAACTGTCACAGTAACCAAAAAACAGTAGTTGTACCAAGTGTTATTTATGTTATCTATTAAATTACCCAATAAATTGTATTTTTTAAAGCCTACCCCCCTCTCCAACCCTAAACCCAACCGTCACAGTAACCTAAAAACAGTAGTTGTACCGAGTAATATTTGTTATCTATTAAATTACCCAATAAATTGCATTTTTTAAAGTCTACCCCCCTCTCCAACTCTAAACACAACCATCACAGTACTGTAAAATATTAATTATTGTTATAGAGTGTCATAAAAAAATCCCGCTATATTAATGTGCATATTGCACTTCCAGCCGGCCGCATATCCAATCGAGACATTACCGCCAGTGGACAAATTTGCCCAGGATGCCGGGGTTAAACCCCTACTCTTTTCGAAGGGATTTTTAACAACCACAGAGGATCGGGACCTTGGTTTAGTGTCTCATCGGAAAGATGGTGCTTACTGAGCAGTATAGAGTCCCCTTTGCTAAAATGTGGCGTTAGGATGACCCACACAGACCACAGGTTGAGCGCCCCTTGCTGGTCCCACTATCACCACTTCCGGCAGCAACCTAGCTTTTCCATGTGGCCTCCCATACAGTTACTGACCAGGCGCCCTACTTAGCTTCAGTGGGTGACCATGTGAGGGTTGCAGAGAGCTAGCTGTGAAATAACAGCAACATCACATTTGCAGTCGACACTTTCTTACAATCACTTCATATCTCTTGGAAATCATTGTGCATTTCTGAGTGTTATTACTATAAAAACACTGTGTATTTCTAAGTGTGCCTCACACTAGTGAGTGGGCTTGACAAACCACTTGTAGAAAACACACTATTTCATCTGTCTGACACTTTAACCGACACTTGCACCAGCTTGCACACTTGCACCAAACACTTTCCTACAATCACTCCATATCTCTTGAAAAACATTGTGTGATTTCTGAGTGTATCTCACACATGTAAGTGGACTTGACAAACCACTTGTAGAAACACTTATCTCTCTATATCAGAGATGCCCAAAATAGGGCATGTGGGCCAAAGTTGGCCCATGGTAACCTTTGATTTGGCCCGTGATTCCATCTGAGAAGAGAGGGGAAATGATGAGGATGGTTTCGAGATTGTCAATTCAAATCTAATGTAACCTTTTGTTTGTTTGTTTTATTGCTATAAGCTAACTGAAATTAAATGTTTCAAATAAATGGTGCAATCTAAATTAGATTTAGTTTAATGTACACTCTAGAGATGCGCGGATCAGCTGAAATGTTACCTGAATACGCTCCTTCATACTAATCATCCACCCGCCACCCGCCCACACATATTATTTTATCTGATATATAAATCTGCACCCAATCGACACTTTAATAATTCCAATTCTTTGTTTTAAGCATGATAACAGGTCACCGTGGATCGTTAGTTATTAACAGCAGATTCAGCTTTTACAGTACATGTACATGAAAAAGCTAACAAAAACTGTGCCACTTCAGCCTAAACAGCAGCAATGTTCTGTTTACTTGGCCTTTTTCTTTGCAATGTGCAAAAACAGAATAGCATCTACTGTGCATGAATTCTGGAGATTCCGCCTTGCCTCCAAAACATGACCAGCTGCACTAAATGAGTGTTCGCTCACACTTCTTGTTGCAGGAATGCACAAGCTTCTCCTTGCAAGTCGCTGCAGTGGTGTAAATAAGCCATCTAGTTTCTCCCAGAATGATAGCAGATTTTCCTCTGACGACTCCTCTAACTGAAAGTTTGCACAGTACTCTTGCACTTCATCCATTATTTTCTCATCTTCACATTCTCATCTCATCTTCACATTCTGCAAAGTCCACTCTCTGCTTTTTTGCTGGTCAACTGCTATGACCCGTAACCCACCCGCAATTAATCATAATGTACTTTTTTATTACCCGACCCGCGGATTATCCGCAGCGCCCTACGGATATAACCACCATCCGTGCATCATACATACTGTCACCTGACAATGCAGAGACTTTGGTGAGCAAATTAAGTAAAAGATTCAGCTTGACGAGTGTATTTAGCGTTGAACTCCACTGTGTTTTAAATGGGATTGTTTTTATTGCAGTAAATTATCATTTAAACAGTTATACTGCAGTAGTTAATATGATTTTATTTATTTTGAAATACTATGAAGTAACTTAGGAAATTACCCATTGCTAGGCCCACACGGAATCTGCGTGTGCAGAATTCTTCAGATGTTTAGCCCATCATTGATTCTGTTTATTTACTTGTGTAAATGTGTGTAAACTTATATTTATTCAGTTATTAAATTAATTACAGTAATATTACTGACTAATATGAAAATATTTATATGATTTATTTACAATATAGTTTGTAAAGAAATGTGTTCTGTCTTTTAGTAGATATATTATATGAGAGACTTGCTTTGTTTACCAAATAAAGTGGATCTAATTGGATTTGCATTGTAAACATTAAATACAAGTTAAAAAGGTATTACTTTTTATTTTATTTATTAAGGTTTTAGTTATGATACTCCCAAAATCATTCTCCATAAAATCTGCCAAAATTCCGCACAGAAAATGTCTGCAGATTCTGTCTGGCCCTACCCATGGTAGCTTTAATGTATTATAGTTTGGTATATTTACCTTCAGCCCATGGCTCTTAATGATATTTGGTTTTTGGCCATTTATACGTAAAAGTTTGGGCACCCCTGCTCTGTATGAATCTTTACTTAAACTCAATCATGCAAGGACTTAATAAGGAAAACAATGTTTACCTGTGAATGAAACACACAATCATGTTACAAATCATGTTACTTAAAAAAAGCTCAACTTGACTTAATATTTTCAATTCTGAAGACGTAACCCTATATACATTTCTGGAAATCACGAATTATGTAGACAGAAGTACGTATTAGTGTTTTTGAAAACACTATCGGTTGGATTTAGGGAAGGAGAAGGGTGGGTCAGTTGATCAGACAGACAGACAG
>CAIGQZ010032237.1:2182275-2192275 GCA_903798205.1 Danio tinwini | reverse complement strand
CATGTGACTGGCTGATTAGAAATTTGTGTTAACAAGCAGTTGCACAGGTGTACCTAATAAAGTGGCCAGTGAGTGTATATATATATTCAAATCCTGCTAATAATTTTGAAAGAATATTATTCATTTATTTGAATGTTTGTCTGTAAAATTGGATTAATATGTCTAATTGTATTTCAAATGGACTAAAATTCTTGTGGTCGTTAATCCTCACTAATTCCCAAATATTCAATAACTTCGAGATCAAACATCTGATCAGATCAGCCATCTTCAGGACTGTAAACAATCTATTTTAATACATATTTTAGTTTTGTCTTTTGTTGAAGCACAGGTAAAAAATTTCCCTCTCGTGTCTGTGAGCCAGTCTGAATTCTATGAATGTGTAAGTACAAGCTAAAACTTTGAGTTTCCACAATTGTTCAGCGTCTCGTCCTAAAGCACAGAAGACTCTCAGAAGTGTTTTTTTTTTTCCCTCGTGTTTCAATCCTGACACAACAAACCTCAGTGTCTGCTTTTACTCCAGTCAACACCGGGCTCCTTGATGAAAGTTTTCTTAAAGCTCGAGCGCAGGATGAAGTTGTGCTGAAAATAGACGGGGAAATGACCTTATTATCCTCCACTTCTCTTCAGTCGAATGTTCCTGGTGTTCGAGGGAAAAACTTTCTCCTCCATTTGTTGCTTCACAGAGGAATCTCTTTATTCGCACCCATTAGACTTCACAGAGCAGACGAGCGGCCTGCGGTTTATTCACTGTAGGATGTTATAATTGAAGTCAAATCTGACAGTTCATGGAGAGCTGGTGTTTAATGAGAGAAGTGAATCATAGGAATATCACAGACCTGTGGGTTTCTTAACCAGTGGGTCGTGACATGGAGATGTGCTGAAGATCTAATGTGAGCTCATAAAGTCACTAATGCAAAGAAAACACCTCACGTACAGTTAAAGTCAAAAAGATTCACACTTCTGTGACTTTTTTATTATGTTTTTTCAAATATTTCCCAAATGGTGTTTAACAGAGCAAGGAAATTTGAACAGTAGGTCCTACAATGTTTTCTTTTTCTTGTGGAGAAAGTCTTATGTCTTTTGGTTTGGCTAAAGTTTTACATGAGGGCTAATAATTCTGACTTTATTTCTAACTATATTCAATGCAAACTTCTTTATTTCTGTAGCGCTTTTACAATGTAGATTGTGTCAAAGCAGCTAAACACAGAAGTTCTAGTAAATTGAAATTGTGTCAGTCCAGTTTTCGGAGTTGAAGTTCAGTTCAGTTCATTGTGGTTTAATTTTCACTGCTGAAAGTCCAAACACTGAAGAGCAAATCCATCGATGCAAAGCTCCACAAGTCCCAAACCAAGCAAGCCAGTGGCGATAGCGGCGAGGAACAAAACTACACCAATTGACGAAAGTTAAGGACAAAACCTTGAGAGAAACCAGGATCAGTTGGGCACTGCTATTTCTCCTCTAGCCAAACTTTTTGTGCAGAGCTGCAGTCTAGGCAGGATAGTAAGGTCTGACTTTTGTTAGACAAGTCTTGTGACTGAACAGAAATAATGTCCACTATAAAATATAAAGTCCTGCTGCAGTGGAAACAGAATGAATATTGTGTCTGACTCCATCATGAGCTTGGAGGACTGCATCCATACATCTCTGAATGACTCAAATCACTTATTAATAAAGTCAACTGGAATGGTAAAAAAAGCGTTCCTGCAGGACTCCCAGAGCTTATCAAGATTCTTTGGATCTATCTTCAATGCCTTCTCCATCTTACCCCAGACATGCTCAATAATGTTCATCTCTGGTGACTGGGCTGGCCAATCCTGGAGCACCTTGACCTTCTTTGCTTTCAGAAGCTTTGATGTGGAGGCTGAAGTATGAGAAGGAGCGCTATCCTGCTGGAGAATTTGCCCTCTCCTGTGGTTTGTATTGTAATGGGCAGCATAAATGTCTTGATACCTCAGGGTGTTGATGTTGACATCCACTCTGCAGATCTCTTGCACACCCCTATACCGAATGTAACCCAAACCATGATTTTTCCTTCACCAAACTTGACTGATTTCTGTGAGAATCTTGGCTCCATGCTGGTTCCAGCAGGTCTTCTGCAGTATTTGTGATGATTTGGATGCAGTTCAACACATGATTCATCAGAAAACTCCACCTTCTGACACTTTTCCAAATGATCAACTAGAAGTCAAGTTATTATGTGTTGCTCTTTCAACTGAGATCGACGACAAGACTTTTATCAGGTGAATAAAAGAACCAACTAACCAATTAAACGTAAATTAAATTATTAAAACTTGAAAAGTTTAAATATTGAACAAATGAATAAACAAATAAATGAATGCACAAATAACCAAATGAATGAATAACATGCAGACAGATGGATGACTAAAACAAAAATTATTGACTGAATTAACAAATAAATGCACACATAAATTAATTTAAAAAGCATAAATTTGTGATTGGGTGGTTTATTTATTTATTTGTTAGCTTGTTTTTTTTCCATCAATAAATACATAAATATATGAATGAACCAATGAATAAATCAATCAATCATAGACGGTTTTAATGTCGGATATGTTGTATAGTTGCTTTACTGTTAAATCTGCTGTTGTTTTTCAGTCAACATTAGGATCGAGTCCCATTTTTAAGTGGAAAATAAGCTATTTTTGACCTCTTCTATAACACATGGACTATTTCTTTACCAAAGCAGCAAAAAAATGATGTGACGTTATTTGTGTGTGTGTAACCTAATCAATATCCATGAGCCGAGTCGTGTTGTACTGCCACAACAAGCTCATGCTTAATACCAGCTGGGAAAATTAATTGGCAGAAATGAATAAACAGTTACGTTTTTAATTTAACATTTACAGTTTATGAAAAACCCTCAAGAGTTGTTGTAAAACCAGCTATAATGAAGCGAGCGCTGTTTACAGCAGCGTCGATGTGGAAAGATCCAGAAAGCAATGAACGGCGTGATCAAGTGTTATGATTTGGAAGAGCAGCACTCAGGAAATGAGTTTCATTTCATATGCTGCTGCCCAATAAATCCTACCCAGTTTTATTAATAATTTGCTGTGGCAGCTGAGGTTACGGATACAAGACAATCGTTTTTTCATAATAGTAGCTTCACTTTTATCCCAACCATCTGTGCATTAAAGGGATAGTTCACACAAAAGATGAAAAATCTGTCATCATTGACTCATCCTCCATGCACCGTTCTCAAACTTTCGTCACACTTTACAATAAGGCTATGTTTACACAGCAGGCAAATGTGTCCCGAATCTGATCTTTTCGCCCATATGTGACTCAGGTCTTGACAGTGTGAACAGCCCAAACCGCATGGAATCTGATCCTTTCACTTCAGATTTGTGCCACTTTCATATGTAGTCTTAAATCAGACACAGATCTGATGTTTTGCAATGTAACCACAGTGTGAATGGTTATGTCGGATTCATGTGACTTTTACATAATCTTCGAGCGACATACCACATCATTCTGTGCTGCAAACATCATCTACACCTCTGCAGCAGTAGAATAACACACAGGGAGATTACTTTACCACAGAAAGTTGGTTGTTCATTTTGAAAAAGATTTTAAAGGTAAAACTGGTGCTTGTTAACCACTCTGGTTAACGATCAGGGCATGGGATGATCGCGATGCTAAAGAGCGTCGGGGGTGTTGCGGAAAGGGATCCGTGCAAAAAGGAGGGGGCATTTTAATTTTAAGGACAAACATTTTCTCAGAGTGAATAAAGGGCAGGAGCTCAAGCACCCAAACCCCCCATCTGCACGTGTCTGTTGTTTATAACGAAGTAAAATAAAAGAACTGCAAACGGAGATAAACCAACTCCACCTTCACAGTTCAGTCTGCGGCTGCTCATTAACCCTTGATGAGTTCACTACACCGGTGGTCAGACCAATGGGCACCACTGTTATCATAAATCACAAATGATCAGTGTTTGCAATCACAAGGGACTTATTTT
This sequence comes from Danio tinwini, assembly GCA_903798205.1. Classification (NCBI taxonomy): domain Eukaryota; kingdom Metazoa; phylum Chordata; class Actinopteri; order Cypriniformes; family Danionidae; genus Danio; species Danio tinwini. The sequence continues at coordinate 2,188,296 of CAIGQZ010032237.1, read as the reverse complement.
AGGTTTCAAATGCCGAAATACACATTAGTAGTAGCAGAACAACCCTTTACAGTTCATGAAATACACCACGGTTGTCTGTGAAAAGGGCAATAATCATATTAAGCATATCTGACATTGTGCTTCATACAGTATACACATTGTGTGCATAATTAGACATTTTGTGTTGTCCGTAACTGTACTTCTGCACATGCGGGTCAGTTTACGACCATGATCTGTTCACGCTGCAAATCTGATATTGCCCACATTTATAACAGTGTGAACAGCTAGACAAAAAATCAGATCTGAGAAAAAAAAATCTGATTTGAGCACTGAACCTCGCTGTGTGCATGTAGCCTAAGTTTTATTAGTTAATGTTTTTACTAAAATTGTTTACTAACTATATTTACTAACTTATGAACAATACTTCTACATGATTTATTAATAATAGTTCAACATTTACTAATACATTGTTAACATACAAAGTCATACTTGTTAACATTAGTTAATGCACTGTGAGTTAACTAACCATGAATGACTGTATTTTCATGAACTAAACTTTACTAGCATGAACAAACACAACCTTTTTGTAAGGCATTACCCAAACTTTTATGAGTTTCTTTTACTTTCCTGTTGAACACAAAAGCTATTGACGTGCATAGTATTTTTTCCTACTATGCATGTCAATGGTAACCGGTGATACCGAAGATATTTTCTTTAAGCGATAGTTCACCCAAAGATGAAAATTTTTTATACTCACCCTTTTCAAATCAGTTTGAGTCGAAAAACGAAAGATATACAGTACTGAAGAAGGTTGGAAACCTTCCATTGACTTTTATTGTATTTGTTTTTCCTACTATAGAAGTGAATGGCTACAGGTCTTCAGCTTTCTTCAAAATATCTTCTTTAGTATTCATCTAATAAAAAAAAGAAAGAAAAAAAGAAAAAACTTATAAATGATGACAATTTTAATTTTGGGGTGGATTGTGACGTGTCTTTGCGGAGGTCCAGCTACTGCGCCTAGACTGCAGCTCTGCACAAGACGTTTGGCCATAGGAGAAATGGTCGTGCCCAACTGAGCCTGGTTTCTCTCGAGGTTTTTTAAATTCTTCACTTTCGCCAATTGGTGAAGTTTTTTCCTCGCCGCTGTCGCCACTGGCTTGCATGGTTCGGGATCTGTAGAGCTGCGCATCGATGGAATTGCTCTTCAGTGTTTGGACTCTCAGTAGTGATTATTAAACCACACTGAACTGAGCTAAACTGAACTGAACTTAAACTCTGAAAACTGAACTAACACTGTTTACATTCACTATAAACTTCCATGTGAAGCTGCTTTGACACAATCCACATTGTATAAGCGCTATACAAATACAGATGAATTGAATTGAATTGAATTGTCCCTCTGATTTCATGTTGACTTTAATTGACAGGTTTAAGCTGGATCTCTTTTCACTGCACTGCAAAAAAGATTTCCTTAAGAGTTTTTGTTCCAAGTCCAAATATCTAAAACTTCTTTAAGGGCGCTTATTTTACCCTTTCACAAGATGTATCATACGACTTTGGTGTCTCCAGAAAGTGTCTGTAAAGTTTACCCATCAGATTATTTATTATATAACGTTGAATGTGCCAATTTTGGTGTCTGAGTACAGTGTAGCTGTTTTAGCTTGTGGCTTTAAATCCAAATGAGCTGTTTCTCCCTGCCCATCGCTATGACGTGCGTGTCTGCTTCTCCTGCATTACATCAGACAAACAGCAGTCAGTGATAGAGACAGACAAAGCTGAAGCTGAAATAAGGTTACGACTGAAAAGTACCAAGTACGTTTATTTGATGTATTTGTGGTGGAGTTTATTCAAGCCTAAAATGATTAGTCACACACAAATGCCATTTGCAGCACGCACGCACACACACACACACACACACACACACACACACACACACACACACAGACACACACACACACACGCACACACACACATACAGTTGAAGTCAGAATTATTAGCCCCCCTTTCATTTTTTTCTTTTTTTAATATTTCCCAAATGATGTTTAACAGAGCAAGGAAATTTTCAAAGTATGTCTGATAATATTTTTTCTTCTGGAGAAAGTCTTATTTGTATTATTTCGGCTAGAATAAAAGCAATTTTTAATTTTTTAAACATCATTTTAAGGTCAAAATTATTAGCCCCTTTAAGCTGTATATATTTTTTTCAATAGTCTACATTACAAACCATCATTATACAATAACTTGCCTAATTACCCTAACCTGCCTAGTTAACCTAATTAACCTAGTTAAGCCTTTAAATGTCACTTTAAGCTGTATAGAAGTGTCTTGAAAAATATCTAGTAAACTATTATTTACTGTCATCATGTCAAAGATAAAATAAATCAGTTATTAGAGATAAGTTATTAAAACTATTATGATTAGAAATGTGTTGAAGAAATCGTCTCTCTGTTAAACAGAAATTGGGTAAAAAAAATAAATGGGGCTATTAATTCAGGGGGGCTAATAATTCTAACTTCAACTGTATATGCGCGTTTACTGACACCATAAGCCTGTGGTGATTATAATGGTTAAGAATAAAAAAAATATATTACAAAATTTATAACAAACTTGCTCTGTTTTAAAAATGTTTTAAACTTATAAAATTAATAATTGAGGTGCAGATCATCACAGAGCGTTGTAACAAATATTTTAGTTTCTTTTTCCCAGTTTCTTTGCAAAAAATGTTCTGTGGACATGAGTATACACATTATTATGGAGACATGGCGCCTGTCAATCAATTTGGTGGGTGGGAAAAACCACACTCCTACATCACGATGTGGTGGGCCTCAAAATCACTGCGGTTTGGATCCTATTTTAATGTACGTATATATATAAAAAAAAAAAACTGTGTTTATATTACTGCAATAAGACCTACACACAGTTCTGTCCAAACAGCTTACAAAAGTTGATTTTGATCATAAGTGCGCTTTAAATCAAAAAGCATTTTCTAGACAAGCAAAAAAAAAAGTCTTATTTTAAGAAATAATATGCCAAAATTAAGTGATTTTTCCCCTCGGAACAGGCTAAATAATCTGCCAATAGACAATAAGCTAAATTATCTAGTTTTCCCATCTTTTCTTTTGACAAGACATATTTGACATATTTGTTTTTTCTCCACTGACAAATTTTTTAGCTTGTTTTGAGGAAAAACTCATTTATTTTTTGGTATTTATTTATTAATTTATTTTCTTTTTGGCTTAGTCCCTTTATTAATCTGGGGTTGCCACAGAGGAATGAACCACCGACTTATCCAGCATCTGTTTTACACAGCGGATGCCCCTCCAATTGCAACCCATCACTGGAAAACACCCATACACTCTCATTTACACACATACACTACGGACAATTTAGCTTACCCAATTCACCTATATCACATGTTTTTGGACTTTTGGGGGAAACCGGAGCACCCAGAGGAAACCCAAACTAACACAGGGTTAGACACAAACATGCAAACTCCACACAGAAATGCCAACTGGACAGCCAAGGCTCGAACCAGTGAGCTTCTTGCTGTAAGGCGGACGTTCTACCCACTGCGCCACCGTGCAGCCCTTATCTTTGGCATATTATTTCTTAATTTTTGCTTGTTTAGAAAATGCTTCTTGATTTAAGAATTTTGTAGATATTATGACTTGTTTGAACTCAGTGAGAAAAGCATTAAGAGTGCAGTGAGAAGAGATTGTCAAATCAAGTCAACATGAAATTCAAATGAAGCTTCTTAAGGGGACAGTCCACCCCAAAATTAAAGTTCTCGACATTTACTCGCCCTCCATTTGTTCCAAACATTTATACATTTCCTATTTCATGTTGAACACAGAAGAAGTTACTTTGAAGAATGTCAAAAACCCAACAGCAATTGATTTACAAGAATGTGAAGATTTTTTAGATATTTGGACTATAGAAAGAAGACAAAAACTCTTGAGTAAGAAAAACATTTTTTGCACTGTGTCCATCATACGGCACTTACAGTACGTTCAGGTATTGACCCAGATGAAGCTGTTCCTAGATCAGCGTTAAAGCCCCTCCTGCGGCTGTATTTTTCGAGTCCATGCTGTTTAGCGCTCAAATCCTTCGAGTTTTGCTCAAAGCTATTATCAGAGGTGTTCAAGAGGCCGGTCAAGGTCAGCTGAACATGTTGACATATAATGCATTAAATGAAGAGGCGTTTAAGATGGATTAGTGTGGAATGATAAATGGTTGGGGGCCGAAAAACATGATAAATAGACAGAAGCCAGAGGGGCCAAACCTGCATGTTTCAGAGCGGCCCCGTGGTATTAAAGCGGGTCTGGACGGGCTCCAGGGGAGAGAGGTTAAGTCCAGCAGTCTTGCTTATGTCAAAGAGCTGGAACCGAGCCAGTCGCTTTATCGACAGATGGAGAGGGAGAAAGACACGAGTTTGTGCGCAGGCATTGTTTCAGAACGAGCTGCAATCAGGAGCTCTTCATAAAGGCCTGATAGAGCTGTTCAGCTTTGACAAAGCCTGCAGCATCGAGTCCTGCAGGTTTAATTTCAGTCTTTATTATGCAATCCAGGCTCATTGTAAATATGTGCCTCTGCCTACATTTTTGCGAAATGTATGTTGCATTGTTGTATTGTGGCGCATTGGAAATATATGTTCCAACATCTTTACGAAATTAAAAATGGGTTGCTCAGAGTGTGTTTATTTGCCCTTTTCAGATGACAAATCCACTAGAGGGCAAGGATTTGTGGAAACCTGAAATATATTACATGGGGTGTGCCTTGTTGCATGTTTTAGATTTAGCCAATAGTATCTATCTGCAGACTTGCACATGCAATTAATAAAGCTAGTGACGTCACTGTGAAGGGTAGGGTTAGGGCGGTTCAAAACGTAAATCTGTGGTTTGTTTTTAAAGATTGTGTGCAATTTTTTGTGTTTTTTTAAATGTTACTCATGTATCTGGGGAGAGCAGCCTTCCCTTGGCTGGACATTCTGATAGTTGCCCATCACTTCGATGGCTCTATAATTAATGCATCTGGAAATTAAGTTTTTTGTCTGCAAGGTGGTGCAGTGGGTAGCACGTTCGCCTCACATCAAGAAGGGTGCTGGTGCGAGCCTCAGCTGGGTCAGTTGGCATTTCTGTGTGTAGTTTGCATGTTCTCCCCGTGTTTGTGTGGGTTTCCTCCAGGTGCTCCTTTTTTCCCCACAAGTTCAAAAACCTGCGGTATAGGTGAATTAAGTAAGCTAAAATGTCTGTATTGTATAAAAATACAATAACTTGTCAAAATCTGGAATTTTTTACAGTGTATATATGTTTTATAGATGTCTATACAACTGGCAAAATGCATCATGAAAGCACAAAATATTTTTTTTATTATAATAAATTAGATTTTTAGGATGTTGACCCTTAATGAATCTCCTACTGTATCTTCGGTATCGCTTAGGTTATGAAGAAACAATAAAATGATAATCCTTCCTCCTCTGCTCTCTCTAAGAAACAACACTTATGCACACCGACATGTGAAATGTGCAGTTTGCTCAACGTGACAGCTCCAAGCCCTTTGCCATTTATTTTTTCACCTGATCCAAAAAGTCAATCAATCCCTACACCGACCTTTCCATTGCTGACATCATCCCATCTTTCTGTTTCCTCCGAGGTGTGAGTCGGTGCAGAAGGACTTCATCAATAGCGCTGTCTCATGCTGAGTTCCTCCCACTGTGCTTAAGTGCTCACATTTGCCTACTGTTGTGCGTTCACATGGAAGTTTGTGTCTCCAAGATCCCAGCAAAAAACGCTCTTATTCAGAATGGGGCAACACGCTTTCCACTGAACACAGTGAACAAATATTTAAGATAGCTAAGATAATAATAATAATAGTAATAATAATAATAATAATAATAATAATAATAACTTTTGTTTTATATAGCGCCTTTAAAAGTAGCATCTTACATCTCTACAGGTAGCATGTCTACATTTTACAGATGCTTTACAGACATAAAATGTGCAGCAGTAAAAGATAGATACATGGATGAATCCTGAAAAAAAA